>VSMD01037705.1:0-64823 GCA_008750895.1 Mirza zaza
GGTAGGAAGGAAGTAGGAGTAGGACGTAGAGACGTACCTGCCCAGCCACCATCCCAATCCACTCACACCTTGAGGAAGTCCAGGATTGCTGGCCGAAGGTTTGAAACCACGGGGCCAGAATAAAACATTTAAACAGGAGAAAGCTCTAAATCTAAATTGAAAAAATTAGAGGGTCAGAGCTTCTGATTAGCACTTAGCCTACAGGGATGGGTTTAACAGAAGTTCACTTGAAAGAGAAGTGAAGGTTTTATTTCCCTAGAAAGTTAACCAAAGCCAATAGTGTACCCCAGCTGCCAGGAAAAGCACGTGCAGTTTAGCCTGGGCTAACAACCAATATTTGTATTTAGAGATTTACCTTTTACAAAGCACTTTCACACGCATGATCTCATTTAATATTGGATAACAACTCTGCAGAAAATCATTTCCCCAGGTTTTCAGATGAGCAACTGAGGAACTAAGCAGTGAGAGTAACTTACTCAAAGTCAGTCCAGACGGTGGCAGAGGCTCATGCCTCCAGACACAGCAAAGCCTAGGGACTGAAGTTCTCCGGAGGGTTGGGACAGCCTGTGAAACCTGTGTGCCATTCTGGCTGCTATAATAATAGAGGTGCATCCAAATGGGACCACCGGCAGAGCACCATGACCACAGCAAAGAACAATCTAGAAATAGCATATGAACAGCACGTAGAAGAACTAGGAGCTTTTAAAAGTAAAAGACAGAAGGTTCAGAAATGACATAATGGTTATTTTTAAATATGGGGAAGGAAGATAAGTCTTATTTTGTATCACTCAAGAGTTGCCTAAGCCCTTCCCCTTCTCCTTCCTGAAAAATTCAAGGTGGGTCCAACCAGGTGGGCCTCTGCTTAGGAACAGGTAGGGGAGGGATGCTGTGGAGGCCCAGGACAGGGTACCAGAGCGAGAAGGGTGTCCACATGATGGGGTGTGGCTGGCGGCATGGGATGCAGGAACACCAGCAAGTAAGGAGGACAGCCACGAGATGGAAGGTGGTGGCAGAGGCAGACTAAGTTACATACCAGAGCTTTTTCAAATAAGTAAACAATTCAAATTGTGAAGAATAATGGGAGTCGGGAATTTCACTATCAAAGGCAGCTCGAAATATGAAAAGGAAAAAAAAAACTAGGACAAACCCTGTGGTATCGGACAGCAATTTTAGGCATCACTAGAAACTCATAGTTTTAAAAGCACATCGATACAGAAACGAACACAGGCGCAAACGTGTGTGTGAACAGAAGTGCACTGAGAGGACCAGGAGCAGTAACACCCGAATAGCAATGAGCACACCAAGCACCCAGATCTTGGCTTCTAAATGCCATTCTCTACTACAGGAGCCAGAGCTCCTTGGAGAAATGGCTGATAGTACATTCATTACAAGATGAGTTTAGAGCATCTCATTCTGCCGGAAATCAAGAAAGTGCTCAAGGACTGATGTGATTAGTTAAAAGGGCCAGGCACCAACACGAAAGGACGATGACTGTCTAAACCCGGAACCAGTTTAAACAAAGTAAGGGAGATGAGAAACAGATAATCACACACTGAAAAAAAAAAAAAAAAAAGAAATCCATATGTTCTTACTAATGCAAATAAATTAACAAATTGAAAATGAGATGAGGAATGAGCTATTTACACAGTTTCAAAGTAGTTTGCCACAAAAATATGTATAAATTACAGAAGGGAAAAAGAGTAACTATTTGGTAGACAAGCTTGACAGACAACACCTTAATCGAGTGACCATCATCAGTAGTAAGACAAACAGAAATGAGCGTCACTTGATGAGATACGATGAGAAAAACACAGCCCCATTTCTGTACTATTCCTGCCAGAGACGCACAGCCTGAATCTAAGCTTGTGGAAAGGACAAACACAAACTGGGGGACATTCTACAAAATAGCTGGCTTAGAATCTTCAAAAGTATCAAGATCCTAACAGCGAAGGACAGAAAGTCTAAAAAGGTATAACTAAATATAATGTGTAGCTCTGACCTGGATTCCTTTGCTTTAAAAGATATTGTTGGAGCAATAGGAAAACTTGAATGAACTCTGAGGATTAAATGGTGGTAATGTATCAATGGTAATGTCTTAGCTTTGATGGTTGTTCTGTGGTTACCTAGAATATCCTAGTTTACAGAAAATATACACTCAACTGTGTGATAGCCGTCACACTGCTAACTTGTTCTCAAACAGTTCAGGATAAAAACAAGTTCTCTGTATCACTTACAATTTTTCTATAGGTTTGAGACTGTTTCAAAATAAAAATTAAAAATCAACTACAATATATAGGAAAATGGAAATTACAGGGAGCAGATCACATTTAGTTTGAGGACAGATGAAACTCTCCAATGATTAAAGTGGTCCAAAAACAGATCCATCTTTGGAAGGGCTGGCAAGATGTTATAGAGGAAAATACTTCACTGACGAGGAGGTTAGAGGAGATGATTCCTATGTACTTTCCAATGATTTTCTAATTCCTTCATTCGACAAACATTTATTAAACACCTACTATATTTCAGACAATGTGCAAGACACTGGCTTATGAAAATGACTAACAGCTCCACCCTTAAGGTCCTTATGATCCAATGGAGCCTGATGATGTGTAAGCCTGAAGTCAGTAATTTTAAGGCAATCATCAGTGTTACACATAGAAAAACATGTGATTCAAGAATGCTGTCTTAATAACCCAATTTTCATTAGACTATATAATAGTTTATTATTCTATCATATTCTTTAAGAATATTTTCATCCTAACTTTTTATGCTTGTGGGTGGTGTTAATTGTGGCATATGCAAAAACTTTATCACTTTTCAATTATGAACAGATGTAAATGGCTTACTTGATGTTTTCTTTTAGAATAATAAGCATCTTCTAAAATAAGTTTCAAACCAAAATGCTAGGGGGCAACAGTTACGGAAGATACTTAACACTCCAAAAGTGAACCCTGACATGCTCTTTAACACCTCAAAAGTTTCTCCATGGTGGAGCAGGGTGGCTCACACCTATAATCACAGCATTTTGGGAGGCCAAGGCAGGAGGATCATCGCTTGAGGCCAAGAGTCCAAGACCAACCTGAATAACACAGTAAGACCCAGTGTCTACGAAAAATAGAAAAATTAGCCAGCCATGGTAGCATGCGCCTGTAGTCCCAGCTACTTGGGAGGCTGAGGCAGGAGGATCGCTTGAGCCCAGGAGCTTGAGGTTGCTGTGAGCCAGGCTGATGCCACAGCACTCTAGCCTAGGCAACAGAGCAAGACTCTGCCTCAAAAATAAAAAATGGAAAAAAAAAGTTTCTCCACATCTCTGTACTCCAATTTCTTCATCTGTCACAACGATATTATAATATGCTTAGAAGATGCTTTGAGATGCTTACAAGAAAGATACCATAATTATAAAGCTCTGTTAAAAATATAGATGGCTTTTACCTTTTGCCAGGGACTGACTACCTATTACGGTGGATGTTAAGACAGAGTGATCCATCTAAATGAGCTCACCTTGGCAATTTTATGGTGGGCGAAACGTTAGCTGATTTTCCAACTTTTACCCTTGGCTTCGTTTCAATCTTCCAAGCACATCATCAAGAGAGAATGTTTCTGCGCCTCCCCACTAACCAACAGAGGGAGAGGCCAGACAGAGCAAGTCAGTGCTCAACTGCTCCCCGCTGAGGTCTGTGCACCTTTTACACTTTTCCCATATGACACTTTCATCACCATATTTAGCTTTCTTCCTACCATCTCCCTGTAATTCAAAAGGCAATTTAGACTCCCATATGGTTGCCATCGAAGCTAACAGATGTCTAGCAAATTAAAACAAAAATTATGACTTATAAACTGCTGATGTATCATCATTCCAGAACATCTTGCAATTTATGGTGAATCATAAGAGAAGGCTTCCTACTTGATGCCCACCCCCCAGGTTCCCTAAATCTCCCTCGTCTCTGAATTTAAGCCCTATGGAAGCAAATTAGATGCAAGATTCTGCCATCAACACTGGATAAACCTCCGCTTAAAGACACAATGTAATATCTGAAAGCACATCAAAAGAGAAATTTGGCCTTAAGTACGTAAGGCTGAACTAATCCTTATACAGCAGAGAGAACAGAAAAATGACTTGGTTCTCCCAAATCATTCAAGGCTTCCATTGATACATGAGTTTTGAAGGTTTTTTTTTTCTTTTTTTAAATCTATCAAATCCATTTGCCTCTTCTTCTTGGCATATCTTAAAGGTATTATCATCACCTAGTAGTAATGATGCCCGAGTACCAGACCAAGACATTCTAGAAGTCCTATAGCCCTGGATGGAACTAGTGTGAAATCTGGAGACAACAACAGTAATGATATTCACCATTTGTTAAATACTGAGACACTGTGCTAGGTAATACATTATCCCACTGAATCCTTGAAACTATAACTCCATTAGACAATACTGTCTTTACTTTACAAACAAATTATGGCTCAGTCCCTTAATACAGCAGACTGTATTTTCCAAAGATGGTCACAACCCAATGTGACCTCCATCAAAAGGTAGAATCTATTTCTTCACCCCCTTGACACTGAGCAGACTTCATGAGCACTTTAACCAATGGAACAAATACAAGTGACACTGCCAGTTCCAGGTATAGCCTTAACTGGCTGGAAGTTTCTTCTTCCATCCTTAGAAACAGGAAGAAGCCAGGTGTAGGTGACACCTCTGGCTGATCTCTGGGAGCATTGATTGCCTATCATCCTAGCCCAAAGAGCCTGCAGATAACTCCAGTTCCAGCCAAGTCTCACTGTAACTGCATGAGGTCCCCAGTGAGAACCGCCCAGAAAAGCCTGGCCGAATCACAGAACTGTGAGCTATAATAACACAGTTTTGTTTTAAACAAGTACGTTTTAGAGTTGTTTGTTACAGAGCAATAAATAACCAGAACATTGAGATCAATTTTCTTGCTGGAAACAGTTCAGTAGGAGATCCAGAATCCAAAAGCATCCAGAGCAAAACATCTATTAATGGTGGGTGATAGGATGTAGGGGTTCAGTACTCAAAAGGAATGACGTTCAGACAAAACTCCCTTTTTCTCCTCCCTCTCCCTACCCCAAAACAGTCTCAGAGTTTTCTGAGAAATGTCCTAGTATGCTGACACCCTTGATAAAATCAATTCCCTTCTGTCTTGAGTTGTTCCAATGTATAATAGAGAAAACAAGTTTTTCCCCACCACCCTGCACTAACTAATGAGAAAGGAATCTGTACAAGATGTTGACTTTGTTACTCAGGATCTCATTACAATTGTTATATAAAAGGATTCAGATTTTATACATGAAGCTGTAATTCTAATAATAAAAATATATTTAATGACTCACAGGACTACATTTGAGATCCACACAGGGGATAGGGAAGCATGCATGCTATACCAACAACTGAACAAGCCAAGGAGAAATTAGTGAAAGATTTTTTGTTAATGAAAGGATCTTTGAAGAAGAAATGAAAGTAATAAAAATGGTCTTCAGACAAGTCTGAATAAGAGAATATGTCTATAATTTAACAAGTATCCTAGTATATGCTATTTCCGTTATATATTAGTGCCTATCTCTTCTATTTTTCTTCTCCAGCGTATTGTAACTTGATAGATTCTGTGCGCGAACTTGAAAGAACCTTACAACTTCTCCAACTCCTTCATTTTAACAGCTGAGAAACTGAGGCCCAGAGAGTTAACTGACAGACAGTCAAACCGCTGATTAGTATAAAAGAACCAAACTCTTAGCACTGGTGCTACTGTAATGTTCAATTTTATTCTACCAAAGCAATATCTCTAAATGTTTTCAATGTATTTCAAATGTATTCTAGTGTTTCAGTGTGAAAATGAAAGATTAGGAAACCATGCTCTCTGTTAGCAATCTCTTCTTCATAATTGTATAGAACTACCACCAAATCTGCTATTTTTAGCAATCACAGACAGGTTAGTGACTCTGTAGAGAGCAGAGGTATGCAACTTTTCAGAAGCAGGCTGAGAAGTTATTGACTCCAGTTCTTCAGTCACTAACATTTTAGTCTGAATTATTTTAATCAAATAACATGCTGGCTTTCCTGCTGATCATCACTACAGATCATGGTACTAATAAATTCAAATAAACTGGGAAATTTAGATATGGAGAAATTTGGAGCAGAGCAGATAGGAAAGGTATAAAGGGATATCTAAGAGAAAGGTTTGGGCACAGAAAGCAGCAGGAAGGTAATGCAGGAAGCAGGGTCAATGAAAGGCCCTCAAAACCAAGGCACCCACTTAACAATTCTGCCTGGGAGAGCGGGTTTAGTTCCACAGCCCAGGTCTCCTGGCAGGCTTCCTGTACCCTCTCCTCCCCACCTCTCTGAAGACCTTCAGAATCAGACAAGCTGTGGCTCTGTTCTGGAACTGTCTATGCAAGCCTTCTGCAATTCTTTGAAGCCCTCCACAATTCCAAGGGTTCTGCTGCAACCTATTACACAAATAAGGCTAAATTTGCCTCTGCGCACTCTACAAAATTACACCGAAGGATCATAGAAGCAGGCCCGAATCCTTGTATTTCCTTTCCACCCTCTGCTGTGAAACTGCAGAGAAAGCCCCTGGATTCGTTTTGTTGCCGGGTAGCTGAAACGTGCAACTTTCAGAAGTGTTGGAGTAGAATCAAGAGGCCTGGACTCACTATCCCAAGGACGGCCAGTCCCGATTCTGTAGTCCCTGCCTCTCAAAGTCACAAAGTTTCAAGTTCCAGTTAACATCATAGCATCTCATTCAGAAACGTGACTACCCACCACCACTTTTAAACATTTCCAGATTTAGGGAGTGGGGAGAAAGAAAATAATTTCTTCTTCCTACAGCTGTAGCAGCTTTTGACTGCAGGGGATGGGGGAGCACTGCCATCAGGGATCATGGACAACGCTGGCAAAAAGCTCCCAGTGAGTGACTGGGTAAGACACCTATTCACTCACTGCCCCTCACGTTATCCTCACGGGCCCTGGGGACTGACGACGCGCTGACACAGACAGTGGTCTCCAATCCCTTCCATCTCCTTTCACAAAATATGCACGACCCATGCAAGATACTCTCATAGAAAATAGAAAATAAAATCATCTGGTAAAAGTGTGGTACAGATAAAAGAATGTGAACAGCTGTATTGATAACTATTCTCACACATGAATCTACTCACGGCAAATGGCCAACATTAAAGGGGACTCCAAATAAATACACCCTGTGTCCCGACTACTGTGGATTATTACCGACCCGCGGCTCGATCACTTTACCTCACATGCAACAGCAACCTGGAGACCCCCCCAGACGGCCACCATCTTTACTTTCCACGAGGATGGGGGGTGACCAGTGAGGAAGAGGATGGGATGAGAAAGGCAGGAAAAACAACGTGGTCTTCCAACCAACGTTCTCCCCCTGTCCTGGAGAACTCTTTGTCTGGCTGCTGTGTACGTCGGCGAGATCACAGAAAAGGATCAAAACAAAAGAGTAGGCGTCCCAGCCTAATCACAATAGTGCCCAGCACCGGGGAGCCGAGCAGGGCACGGTCTGAATCTCGTGTCCACGCATGTGCTCCCGGCTCCCCAATGAAGCATGCCCTGCACACCTTCTCCTTCGCATTTCTCCAGGTTTCCCCCAAACGGCCCGCTCCATATCACTCCTTAAAAACGGAGGACGTGAGGCACGAACACATGGAAACATATGCTGACGGTGACTTGCTATTATCCTGCCAGTGATATATATAGAAATAAATCCTTCCACCCGCGCGCCCACTGGCCGGTGCACTGTGCAGAGGAGCGATTCCCAGCGGGCGAGCGTGCGGGCAGCGTTATTTACGTGCACCTCGCGGCCGCCGCGCATCCGCATCCACACAAAGCCCGGGCTGCCGCAAGGGGAGACGCGCCGAGCCCCGCGCAGACCAGCCGCGCGACGCGGGGCCGAGCCCGCGCCCCACCGGGTCCCTGCCACAAGGCGGACCTCAGTCGACGCTGCCGGTCAGCCTCCCCGGGGTGACACCGCGCTCTGCCCACGTCCGCGTCCCACGGGGTAGACCCCTTCGCGCGGCTGCCCCTCTCTCCAACGCCGAGCCCTTCCTTTATCCGCACCCCGCTGTCCGTCCCTAAAGAAGCCACCCCCAGGCCCGGCTGCCCCTTGCCGGCCCGGTTTTTCCTTTCGCCTCGTCCCAGTCCTAGAAAGGGTGAATGCTGCTCTCCCCAGGGCGCGGGCAGGGAGAGCAGAAGGCGGACGCCTCTGCCCCGCTCCGGCGAGCGCCTAGGCGCGAAGTGCAGGCGGCGGGCGAGGGGACTCGGGGACGCGGGCCGCCCGGCGCGGCAGTCGAGATCCCGGGAGCGTTCCAACTTACCCAGAATATGACATTGAAGCCGAAGATGAAGTATTTGATGCAACAACTGACTTCAGGACCCTTGTAGTGCTTCCCGGACATCCTCTGGGTTCATGAAGGCACTTGCCCCGGCGGCCCGAGTTCGGAGCCCCGACGCACGGGAGCTCGGAGCAGCCCAGGCGGCGCGGGGCGCGGGGACCGACCGGTGGAGAGCGGTCCCGCGCCTCCAGCCCCTGGCGCCGAGGCCGCCGCAGCCGGGTGGCCGCGAGCGGGGACACGGCGCGCTGCGCGCCCGAGCCTCGCGGGCCGGCCCGGCACAGAGCGAGCCTCCGCGTGCGAGCGGTCGGCCCGTCGGTCCGTCCCCGGCTCCGGGCGAGCGCGGCCGCGGCAGACGCTGGCGAAGACGCCGCTCGCTCGCTCCCTCGCCCGCCGCACGCCGCCCCTGCGCGCCCCCCGCACGCCCCGCCCCGCCCGCTGCACCGCCCCCGCGCCCCGCCCGCCCCCGCCCGGCCTGGCTGCGCGCGCACGGCCGGCGCTCCCAGGCGGCCGGGCTGCACGTAGCCGCCGCCTCCCTCCGCCGCCCGCGGCCTCGATCCCGCCCCTTCGCCCCGCGCGCCGCGACCCCCGCGGCGGGGGAAGGAAGGGCGCCGGGGAGCGGCCCGGGGCAGCGACCGGCTGGACGAGCCGCGGGCGGAAGGGTCGCTCCTCGGCGGGAGGGCTGGGCGAGTGGGACCTCCGAGCCGCCCGCCCCGCGACAAAGCCGCCTTCCGGCAGCCGCGCTCGCGCCCCGGCTCCGCGGCCGGAGGAGACGCTGTGTCGCTGAGCGGAGAGGAAGGGGGCCGTGGATTGCGCCCAGTGCAAAAGCAGGTAGTTGAGGTGTTGGGAAGGGGAGAAAAGAGCCCAGGACATGGCACGGGAGGACACGCGAATCCCTCTGCGACTCTAACCCAACCTCCCCATCTGCCCGAAAAGTAAGTCTCATCCTAGAAGTGGGGGCGAGGAGGGAGAGATGGCCCAAAGGATGCGGTCCTCGCCCCAGGGTCTGTGGCAACGACACAAACCGGGACAACACCCGCTCCCCCGCCCGCGACAGAATAGCGCCTAAGGGACTTCACTGCTTCTTGGGGCGGTCTTCTGGGAAATCCGGATTGGGTTTGTAGACCACAAGCCACTAAGCTTTCGACCTCTGGGGCAGGAGAGAACGCGCGGCTGGAAATTGTTCTAGAACCCTACCTGAGCAGGTGTGCCCCTTAGTTGCGTACCGCCCTCCTCCTGGAGCACCGTCACAGGTGCTGGCAAAGGAGGTACCAGTGTTGTGTGGAAGAGGAAGGACCGCTCAGAACTCTGTGTAAATGTCTAGGAGAATTTTTACGACTTCAAAAAGCTAGAGAGATCCAAAAACTGTTCCAGGTGTGCAACCCAGTACTGGGCACAGAAATCAACACGTTTTCATAAGGTCCCGAGTGATATTTAAGTAGGTTTGAGTTTGAGAGCCTCTGGTATAGGGTTCCCCAGATAACCACCTCTCACTCTTGTCAAAAACTGGCTAACAGCCAGGTGCGGTGGCTCACGCCTGTAATCCTAGCACTCTGGGAGGCTGAGGCGGGCGGATTGCTCAAGGTCAGGAGTTCGAAACCAGCCTGAACAAGAGTGAGACCCTGTCTCTACTAAAATAGAAAGAAATTAATTGGCCAACTAAAAATATATAGAAAAAATTAGCCGGGCATGGTGGCACATGCCATGTGTAGTCCCAGCTATGTGGGAGGCTGAGGCAGAACGACTGCTTGAGCCCAGGAGTTTGAGGTTGCTGTGAGCTAGGCTGACGCCATGGCGCTCACTCTAGCCTGGGCAACAGAGTGAGACTTTGTCTCAAAAAAAAAAAAAAAAATCTGGCTAGCAAGTTGACAACCTAAAGGCAAGCTTTGGCAGGGCAAGAAGCTACTCTTTCCTGCTATAAGCAACATTTTGAGGATAGGCCTGGCCTTCGGGGGAACTGAGGCTATATTGAGGTCACCGGTATGAGCCAGGGTACTCACAAAGGTGTGAGGGCCAGGAGATCCTGCTAATTCAGTACCACAGATTCTATGACACTAGCTAACCGTGACTTCAGCCCTTTGGATGAAATAATCCTCTCTCCCTCAAAGCGCCTTCCGCCCACCCAAAACACAGACCAGTCTGGTAGGTGTCAAAAGGAAGGTCTTTCAACAGCAGATTTCCCTGTAAACAGGAAAGCCCTGACAAGCCTCACCGAAGCCTGTTGGAGCTATGTTGTCATTCTATATATAAATAGAACAGTTGCTGCAGGAATACTGGATAAGTCAGAAAAAGGTCTGTCTTAAGCTGATGTGACACATTTCAGAAAAGGACTAGAAATGAGATTCGACTGATGACAGAGCTGATGTCTAAATGTGATTTTATCTTTGAACTAAAAATTGACAGAGATATCCTATCCCATATGCCCCTGCCCCAACACACGAAGAGCCTCCCCCCTCATCAGCGCTCCCAACCAAAGTGGTGTATTTGCTATAATTGATGAACACGTGGGGACAGGTCATTATTTATAACCAAAGTTCATTGTTTACATTAGGGTTCACTCTTGGTCTTGTACATTGTATGGGGTTGGATAAATGTATGACATGTATCCACCATTATAGTACCATACAGTGTCCTTTCACTACTGCCCCCAAAATCCTCTGTGCACCCACCACCTAGTCATTCCTTCCTCCCACGACCCCCTGGCAACCACTGATGTTTTACTGTCGCTATAGTTTTGCCTTTTCCAGAATGTCATATATAAGGAATCCTACAGTATGTAGTCTTTCTTTCAATTTTGCTGTGAACCTAAAACTGCTCTAAAAAAAGTCTTAAAAATCAGTGGAAAAGGGAAAGTTCAGATTAACTCAGTAATTTAAAGAGGGGGGGAAAACTAGTTGAATTCTCATCTCATTTCCTATGTCCAGAATAAGTTCTAGGAGGATTAATAAGGTAAATTTATTTTTAAAAGCAAACCAGAAGAAAATAGAATATTTGTTAAACCTCTGGATAGAAGTATTTCTCAACTTAGAAGCAATAGAAATAAAGTAATCAATGGATATAACTGGGTAATATCTTAAAAACTTCTATGTGTCAAACTTTTTAAATATAACCTAAACTAGAAAAGACAATATTGGCAGCAAACATGAAAAATGTAAGTCTGAATATATGATAAGTAGGGCTTATATAGCTAAAGTAAAATGTAGCATCTCAATGATTGAATATAAACAGAAAACAAACCACATAAGAAGAAATCAAAATAGTAACAAATCTATGGGGAAATTAACCTTTCCATAATCAAATGTACATTAAAACAAATTAACAGGCCAGGTACAGTGGCTCATACCTGTAATCCTAGCACTTTGGGAGGCAGAGGTGGGAGGATCACTTGAGGCCAAGAGTTCCAGAGCAGCCTGAACATTGTGAGACCCCATCTCTACAAAAAGAAAAATTACCTGGTGGTGACACGCACCTGTAGTCCCAGCTACTCCAGAGGCTGAGGCAGGACGATCACTTGAGCCCAGGAGTTTGAGGTTGCAATG
This sequence comes from Mirza zaza, assembly GCA_008750895.1. Taxonomy (NCBI): domain Eukaryota; kingdom Metazoa; phylum Chordata; class Mammalia; order Primates; family Cheirogaleidae; genus Mirza; species Mirza zaza. The sequence goes on from VSMD01037705.1 coordinate 11,910, forward strand.
AGCTATGATGACACCACTGCACTCTATCCTGAGCAACAGAGCAAGACCTTGTCTCAAAAAAAATTAAAATGAAAAAATAAATTAATGACAAAGATACAAAGATAATGAGCACTGCTTAGCACATACATTGCTGGTATCCTTATGAAATGATATGTCTCTTTGGAAAGCATTTTGGCTGTCTAGAGCAGATCAGAGTGCTCCTACATTTTGACTCAGCAGTTCCACTTCTGGGAATCTACCCAAAAAAATACTCCAAAATATGGAAAATATTATATACTGCAAGTTACATATCATAGCATTATTTATATTAAAGAGTTGGCCACAAATTAAAGATCAAAGAGTAAGGCAATACCAACTCCTCGCAGGCACCTGGACCACAATGTTCCTTCCCATTTCTGAGCCTTTGCCCGTGTCATTTCCGATCTCCACCTGGAATGCTCTCCTTGTCGCTCCCTTGTCTATGAGCTGACCCCTCTCACTTATCCTTCCCCACTTTCGTTCAGCATCTTGGAGGCTCCTTCTCTGTTCCCTCAACTTACTGTGTTCTTCCATTCTGGCACCTGTAATTACTTGTTATCTGCCTGTCTCCTCTGCTCTGCTGTGACCCCTCAGGGTATGGCCTCTCCTCAATCTTATAATCCTGAGTGCCCTGCAGACGTGGCAGATACTTGATAAATATTTATTAAAGGAATGAATGAATCATTTGCTCAAACTTTTTACGGCTATTAAGGATGACTGTAAAAGAGTATGTGGCAATGTGTGAATACATTATAATGTTAAATTTTAAAAGCACTATATATGGAATTATCTCCAAGTAATATTGTTAAATGAAAAAAAGCAAATTGCTAAATAGTACACACAGTAGGCTGCCATTTTGTAAAAAGATAAGGTGTGTTGGCATAAGTATATACACACACACATATTTCCTTGTTAATGGATGGGCTATCTATGGAAGAAAATAAAAGAAATTGGTAATAGTGGGTTAGGATGGAATAGGGGCAAAATAAAGAACTAAAAGATATTGGTGGGAAGGAGACCAGCTTTATTTTTAAATATACCCTTTGTTTTGTTTTTGGAATTTGTACTATGTGTATGATACACCTGTTTTGAAAAGTAAAGCAATCTACAAAATTGTATGCAATTATATGAAAAAAATTAAGAGTTAATTTTTGCCAAGTAATAACAGTTGTGAGGTTGTGAGTGATTTTGTTTTTATGTTTCTGGTTTCCAATTTTTTTAATGTGGTTATATTGCTTTTATAATTAAAAGATTAAATTATAAATAAAGACATAAGTAACTAAGTAATCATTATATTTATTCCACACAACCGTTCCACAACTCAATAAATTCTGCTCTATTTTAAGGAGAAAAGGAGAGTAATTTTCTGCCTAGGACTGCTAAGGCCATCTACTTTATAATTCAGAGGTTGAAAATGGTTAATAAGTTTAATCACTGAAAAGTTAATCAGCCCTTCAAGTGGCAGTGAAAACAGGTAGAATGTGTTCTAGTAGTTGCCTAGCTGAACAGCAAGCTTGACAACAGCATTTTAACCTAATACACCAAATTTAAGGAGCTTGGCTGTCTCCATCTCTGTTTTACTCTTCCTGCCCACCTTCCTGCCCCCTCCTCTGCCTCTTTCACTGTCCCTCTGCTCCTCTCAGCTATCTTTGTCTTCTCTGTAGCCAGCCCCATGGTTACCTGCGCGCACACACACACACACACACACATACACACACCGGTGCCACCTTCCTCTCTGATCCCTGGTGGTGGTGGTAATCCAGTTTCCCCCTATTTAAACAAACACATTGGCCAGGCGCACGGTGGCTCACGCCTGTAATCCTAGCCCTCTGGGAGGCCTAGGTGGGAGGATCATTTGAGCTCAGGAGTTCCAGACCAGCCTCAGCAAGAGAAGACCCCATCTCTACTAAAAATAGAAAATGTCAGCAGGCCATGGTGGCACATGCCTGTAGTCCCAGCTACTCAGGAGGCTGAGGCAGGAGGATCACTTGAGCCCAGGACCAGGAGGTTGCTGTGAGCCAGGCTGACGTCATGACACTCTACTCCAGGCAACAGAGCAAGACTCTGTCTCAAAAAATACATACATACATTAAAAAAAAAAAAAAAAACATGCTTTGGGAAGTCTGGCCCCCTATGCCAGTTTGGCTGTCTCATTTCTCTCACCAATGCTTGATTCAGGAATGGGCATGTGACCCAAATCTGCTCTTGGATTTAGTCATGTTTGCCTGTGATGCCCAGATCCTCTACAGCCTCATAATAAAGCCCATACCAAGCATGGCAGAGTGGAAAGATGAAAAGAACCCGGGCCTCCCTGCCTTTGTTACACGGCTGACTTACCCAGCCTTGAAGGTCACCCTACCTCACCACTTCCTGTCAGACAAGACAACTTTGTTGGTTAACACACTCTGACAGAGGTTTTCCGTTGCACAGGCTGCAAGTATCCTGGCTTAAACACTCTGCTTTTGAAGTTCTCCCTCCACTCTGTATTGATTTTCTCTTCTTGAATCTCCACCAGCGTTTCCACAGTTCTCATTTGTACTTCACAGGTGAGGTCGAGGCTGTGGGGTGCTAGGGTGGATCCAGGCTGGGCCAACCTGAGAGTCTGTCTCTGTGGAGTTGGGATTCAGTAGGAAAGGGATCCCTGTGTGTGGCTGAAATGGAGGTGACATTTACACGGCAACTGTGGGGCCTGCCTTTCCAGGAGGAAGCCCAGACTCTCCTCGCCCCCCGCAGAAAGAGGAAGGAAGCCCAAACGGAGAGACTGCAGCAGGCTCTCTGACAGGGCAGCTGCAAATGGTTATGCATCTTGTGCTCTGAAGAAAGGCTTTCACCCTGCTCACCGCCTCCTCCTCCTGGGTTTCTTCAAGAGGACCTTGTCCTTGATGTTTATGAGATTTTCAGATAGAATCATCCTTATCACATCCCACTGGGGCTTCAGCTGCTTTGAAGTGGGTATCTCAAATTTGCAAATCAAAGATTTGGTGATTAAAACACCTTGATTAAAACAAAGGGTCACCCTACCTCAACTCCTTTATGAAATGAGGTCAACTTACAATATTTTATTAATTAGCCATGCTATAAAATTAAACTGTATTTTTGTTATAGTTCATTAAATATTGCACCTTCTGTTCTTTAGTTGAAAAGTAAGCAAATTAAATGATATATTCCTCTAAAAAATTCAGTGATCCCAGATTGTACCACCCCCATGGCCCTCTTGCCCTATGCCCACCCATACTTACTAAAGAAGACCAGTTTTCAGGCCCCAGGAAGAACATAAAAAGAGGGTGTATCTGTCTGGTAAATATGATTGAATAAGCATATGTAGAATACAGTGGTTTTGCTTTTAAAAATTGTGCAATAAAATGAATTCTAATTGTGCAATAAAATGAATTCTAATTGTGCAATAAAATGAATTCTTTCACAAAATATGACAAAGCAGTCATTGATTTAAAAAAAAAATACTGCCATCCCACCTTCTTTTGGTACTAGCACCTTAGTTTCGATCTGCTGTAGAATAGTTGGACCTTTATGAATGGGGCTAGTCCCCGCCCTTACCTTGTGGGGCGGGAAGAACGGTGAGCACGTGACACAAGTCCAGCCAATTACAGGCTCCCTTACTGATACTGAGTAGAGTGAGGAAAAGACCAAAACCCACCTGGAGTTCGTTTCTTGGGGCTCCTGGACAACCCTAAAGCTGCCCTTCAGACCTTTGAGATCCTCCTGATTCTTCTGCCCTCCATCTAGTCCCATAAGCTAGCCCATTTCTTTCCAGTGAATTTCCTTTCTGATTGAATTAGCTGAAACCCTTTTATGTGGCTTAGACCAAAACATTCTAATCAATACTATGTGAACTTTTAAAACTGCACCTTGCAGAGAAAAATGTTAACTTTTTTTCTGATTTCAAAAGTGAGATTTTCTCATGAGAGCCAGGTGCAGAGGCTCAAATTTGTAGTCCCAGCAACTCAGGAGGCCAAGGCAAGAGGATCTCTTAAGGCCAAGAGTTCAAGACTAGCCTGGGCAAGGTAGAGAGTCCTTGTTTCTTAAAAAAAAAAAAAAAAAAAAAAAAAAAAAGTAGGATATTCTCATTATATGACATTTAGAAAACACAAAAAATATTTTTAAAGAAATCTCCCATGACAACATTCCCAAAGAAAACTAGTGTCACTGTATTTGTATATTTTGTTCATTCATAAATATTTCTATAAGCTTGATCCCATTCGGCAGAGAAAAAATTTAAATCTATTATATCTTCCATTTGCCAGTGCCCAAAAATAGTACAGAGAAATCCTCCGTCAGAACGGAAGCTGCATCCATCTCAATTTCCAGGCTGTGGTTACATCAAGATTCTAACCTCACTGCCCTATATGCCCGGAGCATCTTCCTTTTCTACCACACACCAATCTTTGTTTCCGTTCTTATAATGCAAAAGTGCTTGCATGCTCCCTTACATTCCTACCTCAGTTCCACCTCCAAACAATTTCAAAATGCCATTCCCTTCTCCACAAACTCCACCTTTCCATCCATCACCAAATCAAATTGTTTTGCAGAGTTAAGCATAATTCAACCCCTTATGAAATCTGCCCCCTTTAACACTGGGCATGCTAATCATGTCCAGTAATTTCCCTGTCACTCTTAGGTTTCTTTTACCTTCTAAAAACTTTGCTTCTGTGATAGATCCCTTTCCAGTGGAACTACAATTGCTGGAATATTGAACTTAATGTTCAGAAACAGGAATAGATATTAGCAGATTCATTAGATATCTGTTCAGATTTTATTATACAGAATCGATTGATCCAACAACAAATATTTATTGAGCACATCTCCTGTTAATACACCTGTGTCCATGGTCCCTGCCCTAAGATTGTAGCTGGAAGAAATAGACAGATGTAAGAACATGGGTCAAAAAGGATTAAGTGCTATAATTGCAACAAAGTGGGATACGCATATAATAAATGTTCAGAATGGAATTGTGAAAAAACACCTCTTCCAATTCTATTTTTTCTTTTTCCCCCCTTTTTCTTTTCCCTAGTAGTAGCCTTTACTAAGTGCAATTACTAGAAACAAAAATTAGTTAAATTAATCCAGACCAAATGTCTTATGTCGGAATCATTTATTTGAATGAGATGAAGACTCTGAAAGATTAAATTTTAAAATGCAAACTTAATCACAATACTGCACCCGCTATAGAAAACACTTTGGTGGTTCCTCAAAATGTTAAACATAGAATTACCATATGGTCCAGCCATTCCACTTCTGGGCATATACCCCAAAGAATTGAAAGCAGGGATCCAACTTGTACACAAATGCTCATAGCAGCACAATAGCCAAAAGGTGCAAACAACCAAAAGGCCATCAATAGATGAATGAACAAACAAAATATAGTATATAGACACTATGGAATTTCATTCAGCCTTAAAAAGGAATGAGACTCTGATAGTGGCTACAATATGGATGAACCTTGAAGACATCATCCTGCATGAAACAAGCCAGACACAGAAGGACAAATACCACATGACTCCACTTGTATGATGTATTTAAAGTACTCAAATTCATAGAGACAGAAAATAGAAGTTACCAGCAGCTGATAGGAGGGCGATGGAGATTATTGTTGGGTAGAGAGTTTCTGTTCGGGATGATGAGAACGTTCTGGAAATGAATAGTGGTGATGTTACACAGCATTGCTAATATACTTAATGCCACTAAACTGTACTTAAAAATGGTTATGATGGTCAAATTGATGGTATGTATATTTCATCACAATAAAAAAGGCTATACTTAATAACGATAACATATAAATATATATTAATATTATACTTAATAATGGAGGAATTGTTCAAAATATAGGGATAAGTTGCTCTCACAAATCTAAATATGATCAAAATTAAATGTCCAATATATGCATTCTAGGGCTATGAGTTGTGTTTGTCCTTACTTTAAGAAATATAAAATTATAAAAATAAATGAAGAGGTGATTGCATACAAAGGATCTATTTTACTGAGGGATTTATCCAAGTATTCCTTTAAACAAGGGGCTGATTCCCTAGTAAACTTAATTGTTCAATAATTAATCGCTTACAATCCAACAAAAGCTGTTGAGAGTAGCAACACGCTTTTGAAAGAGGTCTCAGGAAGCTCTAGAGCAGCAGAAGCCGGAAGCTGGGGGTCCTCTTTAGCACACAGTCCTAGGCAGAAAGTCACCTCCGTCCTCACTTCCGTCCTTCTACAGGGGGCTCTGGCCCCCCTCAAGTCTCATATAAGCATCCAACACATCTCAGGGGAGTTGGCATGTCGTCATGAGGGACAGCATAGCTACCAAGCTGATGACCCGAGTTTTCATTTCAAGAGTTTGGCTACCTTCGCTGGTGGACAGTAAACTCTCTGAAGACGGGTCAGATTTTGTTTGTAGTGTGCTCTCTTGCAAATATGCCACTCACGCTGGATATTTTACTTAGTGAATAAGTGAATCATATTATTTAGTGAATAAGTGAATGAATAATATTATTCATTATACAGTGAATCATGTTATTTAGTGAATAAGTGAATGTTATTTAGTGAATAAGTGAATGGGTTATAAAGTGATTAGTGAGTAAGTGAACAGATGAGTGAATAACTTTAATCAAAATGGTCATGGAAGGCCCAACAAAAATGGTTATAAAGCAGCTCTGAAATTCTAACATATAGGAAATGTACTTGAGTCGCAAAAGTTCAAAGGACACACGTAATGTTAGAGAAACACTCTCCAAAGGACAAAGTGAGAAAAATCTGTGTTTAAGTTTCTCCTCTCTTCTCTTGCAAAAGGGACATCTTTTCGGTTGCATTTGCCACTCTGCCTTGTACCCGGATGCATCGCATTTGCCATAAGTACTGTTGACAGAATGAATGACAAGGCAAAAAATAGCTTGCAGTACTTTTCATTTTTTACAAGTGTGGAAAGCATATTAAACCATCTGCTGATTAAAAATATGCGTGTTTTGACTTGCATATGAATCAAATTAACATACATAAATCCAACATCTTCACTTCACTAGATTTGCAGCCATAACCAATGTAATTTTCTATGTTTCTTCAAATTCATCAATTCCAGAGTGACATAATTAAGTTATTAGGCATCAAATACACAGTAATGATTTATAACTGAAAACTAACTTTTGTTTTATTCCAATTCCATGATCACTTATCCTCTAAAACTAAAAAAGGCATAAGATTATTGCAAATCTAAAATTTTATGTTTAATCTGCTCTATAAATACTTTATATCACCAAAGGAAACTAGAATCTGAGGTACGGAACAAGAACTCATCCCTCAGTGTGATCTATTAGTACTAACGAACGTGCTGTGTTGAACTCTAACACCTTGCTGCCTTATGTAACCCCAAAAATGTGCAAGCTTCCAAGTTGCAGCTTCCATAACTTCAGCTTCTACCTGGTCCTCTGCTCCAGCTGGTCCATCCGCACTTTCTTCTCTCCAAGATTCTGTCCAAGGCAGGGCAGAGTCTCTGGGAACTAGAGAACACTCTGCATACCATTACACTAATGGCCCAGGCTAGTGTCCTGGCAGGAAGAACACATCCAAACTGCAAACCCAGATCAGACTCTACTAGGTCTGGGACAAGACAATAAGAGGGTGTCCAATCACTGTTACTAAGAGACACCCGGTCCCTACCTCTTAACTTTCCAGTCCCTAAGGATTCACCACCACTGCCTGGAGCATCTCTCCAGGACCAAGAATGTAGCCTGGGAATCTCTAGCACCCAGCCCCGCCCTTGCACCCTGCTATGGATATACTTCTGGCACCATAAACCTGGCACCATATAAATGCCAAGAGCTTTGGTCACTGGGTGCTCCCAGAACTGCTGGCGTTGAGCCTATCAGAGCAATAGGAATCTTTCTAGAACAATGCTTTCTAACTTTGTCTAGTGATAAGAATCCTCTAGGGCTGTTGATTTAAACACAGATTCCTGGGCCCTTTCTTTGGATGTTTATATTTAATGGGCCTGAGATCTAGGAATCCGAATGTTTAACAAGTGTCCACCTGAGAATTTTAGAAAATACTGAGTTTAAGCACTCTTTGAAGTGCTCACCTGAGTTTCCTGGTGGGGGGAGTCGCCCTTCATGGATCCAGGCCTCATGGGAAGTCTATATAAGTCCAAGGCACATTATCATTATCATGATTATATGCCTTTAGCCATATCGCCAAAGCAATGTGCACAGCCTGGGTGAGCCTCTTCTCAGACACAGGGCTAAGTGACCAGCCACAGCACCTGAGGTCTTAGCAGATGGAGTAGGATAAGGAGTGACCAAAGGCAGAGGAGAGAGGGAGGAAGAAGAGGAGCAAAGGCTGGAATCTGGAAATTAATGCATATGTGATTTTTAAGAGACAGGGTCATGGTATGTTGCCCAGGCTGGCCTCAAACCCTTGTCCTCAAGTGATCCTCCCACCTCAGCATAGCTGGAAATACAGGCAAGTGCCACCATGCCCAGCTTGCACATATATTTCAATCCACTGTTGCTTTGGCTGTTGATATAAATCAAAAGAGAAGGAGGGAGATGCAGGGAGAAAATGTAAACAGCTAGGTAAATTCAATCCTGTTAAATATGAATTTTCAAATATTAAACAATGAATATGTTAGCTGAATTATTCATTTATTGAACTTCCAATTTTATTTTTAAATATCGCTATGTGAATGAATTCAAGCTGGGCTCTCAGACACAACTAGGTGTTAAGATAAGCACCTGTATGGTTGGGTACCTCTGACATGGGTCACCACAGCTGAGGAAAGATTTCTATCCCGGCAGTTTTGCTCGCTGACTTACCAAAAATTAAAGACGGATGTAGTTAGAGCATGGTCTCCCCAACAGACACAACACCTAAGCCCTTGCCTACAATATTGATGAAGAAAATTTGCAATGATGCTAGAAATGAAAGAAATGAGTATTCTTGCAGGGTGCTGGAAGATAATTTGGAGATAACAACCACTCTTTTTCTGAGACCTGAACAAGAAGTTGTGAGTTAAATAGCAGCCTGCAGAATCACCTGGCAGTACGAAAAGGAAAACCTTGCTCCATGTCTCCTTAAAAGGAAGATGAATTCAGTCTTCTGTGATTGAATATGTTCCTGAATAGCAATAGAGAAATGGACCGGCTTTTTATGTTCTCATCTAAAGCCATGATTATACAACCAAATGTTAGCAACTCAACCTCAGCAAAGGCATGAAAATAGCAAGAAATACAAGAAAATAGCATGCATGAGAGAAGCAGTTAAATTTCCTAGATGCAATCGTTTGGGAAGAATCCTTCAAGTTTCTGAATAAATTCTAAAAGATACAGTAATTCAGTTAAGTCTCCTCATGTCAGAAATTTATCTTAGCCTCTTTAGAAGTTGTGGTTCCTTCTATTGTGACAAACATTCCCAAAGAGTTCAGCAGCAGCCAGGACATGGCTTTGGGACAATTAGGAAGTATACTAGATACCAAAAATATAGTAGGGCACAATATGCCTCAAAGTAGCCTCCTTTGACAGTCTCATAAAATATGCAAAAGATACTTAACGATTCTCATTTTCAATTATAATTCCCTGGGTCTCATTACTTTTTCCTCAAATAGGTTTAAAAAAAAAAAAAAAATTTTTTCCATGCTCATCCTGCTGATAAAACTTCAATCACTGAAACTTTCCCTTTAAAACTAACAAGGCTTTTTATCTCCTTGCGTTGAGCAGATAACGATTTTACAGGCCGCTTGGAATTACCGGAGAGAGCTGAAACTGGAGCAGCACAGATAAATGAGATTCCTGTAGATAAACCACATAATTCAGGGCAGTCAGGAGTTGCAGCCTCTTCCCTCACTTAACCTTGTACCAAAGCTCCTGCGGGTAATTTGATTCCCCGAGTACCTTTCTCTGTTGGAATGGAAAGTGAATTTCCTTGCGAAGGAAGGAAAACAGCACGGGGACTTAGGAATATAGCTAACTGTGCCACCTGAGATCCAATACTTCCCTGCTCAGAAACCTTAGTTTCAGCTGTCTATGGCCATACCATCCTTAACGTGCCCAATCCCGTCTGATCTTGGAAGCTAAGCAGGTTCCGGCCTGGTTAGTACTTGGATGGGAGACCACATGGGAATGCTGGGTGCTGTAGGCTTTCTCTAAAAAAATTAAAAAAAGAAACCTTAGTTTCCTTACCTGAAGGGGAGGAGGTTAGACTGAACCTGTGGGATACAGAGATCCTGAGATCTGGAAGACTCTCCAAAGTCCCTGCTTGGGGATAGTGGGGAAGTTGAGTAGATTCTGGGCTGAGGTTTTCTCAGAACGGTTCTGCTTTGATCTTTTTACACATGGGGGCTTTATAAAAGATTTCATTTTCTGAAAGGTGCCCAATATTAAGGAAAGCTAAAACATCTGTTTCCTTCTATCTCTACCACAGTCTGATTTTTTTTAAGTCAATGATAAGAGGAGATGAGCGGGTGAAAGTATTAACCAGATATGGAGAGAATCTGTGAAACTGACAAGGTGCTTAAAGAATGGGAAAGAGGAAACTTGAAGAAACCCATTTGAAGCATCTCTCTTCCTGGCTAGGTTAAGAGGGCCGTACACTCTTTGCTTTCTCAAACTTCTACCCCTTTCCCAATGGTTCTCAACTCTGGCTGCCCAACAAAATCACCTGAGGAGCTATTAAGTGATAGAGGGGTCCCACCTCCACCTCTGCGGTTTCCTCACATTCAACAGATGTGAGTATAGATGGCATTTTCTTTTTTTTTTTTTTTTAAGATCCAGAGGTGCTTTTGATGTGCAACTAGGATTGAGGACCTCTGCTTGGCTTTAGCTCTCTCAAAAGACAAAGACCAAAGACCTCCCCCTGCCATGATGTCAGTGATCATTTGTAGGCTGATGACTCCAAATCTAACTTTCTAGAAGCAACTACCTTCCATCTGGGGGTCCCCCCAGCTCTTTCTCACCGACCAGCCTCATACCCCTAGTCCTCCCATCTGTAGGGGCCCAGCCCTCCTTCCAGGGACTCGGGCTCCCAGTGACTTGAAGGCATCTTTGACTCTGCCATTCCCTGTACCCTAGCATCATCCTATCTGCACCAGCTTAGTAACTCGACCCTCATATCTCATCCTGAACCAGGCCCTTGCTTTCCATTCCTCCCGCCACTCTTCAATCCAGGCTCCCTTTGTTGCTTCATAAATTGTTCACAGCCATCTGACAGCGGTGTCATTCTCACATGTTTACCCACCTTGATCCATCCTAATCTGACCTGGTAGCCCTTTGTTTGAAACTACAATGGGTTCCTGCTGCCCACCCTTTCAAAAGGAAGCCCCTTCCTCTATCTTTTAGGTTCCACAATAGGAACCTAATCTAAGTTTCCAGCCTCATCTTTGATTACACAGCAGCATGAAGACAATCCACTGCTCTTTCTTTTGTAAATATATCCTAGGCTTTCCTGATTTTATGTCTTCACTCTTACTGCTCTCTCGGCCTAAAATACCCTCCTCCCCTTTTTATGCTGCCTCCTTCCTAAAGGCTCTCAGCTCTGTCCAGGTGAATCTGAACCTCAGGTACATTGTGCTTGAGGGTCAACTCTTTCATGGCAGATTTTACATCCTGTCTTGTTGCATGGTTATCTTTGGCTATATCTCACCCCTTTATTGAGCTGACTCACTGCCATGTGAGCCTCATAGCTGCAGGGAAAGAGAGTGGTCTTTGGAGCCAGAGAGCTCTATGTTTAAGTTCCAGTTCTGCCAACTAACAGCTGTTTGGACTATTAAATCATTTAACCCTTCCCTGCCTTAGTTTCCTCATCTGTAAAATCGGAACATTAATATCCATTTCCTAGGATTAGGATGAAGTCCAAATTAGATAATGCTTGCAAAGTGCCTGACACACACGAAAAGGCTCTCAACAAATGGCAGTTCTCATCAATAAATGTCAAATGGAGGCTTGACAGGCTTTTATTTGTAATGGAAGGTGGTGTCCTGTTAATCTAGCTTGATGGAACCATCCTCTATAGATATTCACAACCTGGTCTTTTGACTCATTAAGAAGATTGCAGGGCTATTTTTATTTTTGAGAGAATACTCTGAAGCAGAGGAAGTAGCAGCTTCCTCCCTGTTATCTGTTTGCCAGTAATAATAAGGGTTGGTAGTAATAGTGAAATGGCAGGTAGACAGGAAAGGGAAGAAATGGCAAGAAAACTCTAGATTAAAATATCCAACAGTACAAATCAATAGACATAAAATGCTCACCTGTCCAAAATAAATATTACCAAGTTGCAATCAGCAGTATATGAAAGAATAAACCACCATACTCATAAACCACTACTCAGGTAGTTTATTTCAGGGAGGTAGAAATCATTAAATCATAGAAAAGCTATTGATATAATACATCAAATCATTATGTCAAATAAAATAATGTGGAATTGTTTCTATAGATGCTTAAAATATATTTGACAACATTCAACAACAATCCCTAATAACATCATCCTAATAAAAGAAATGGAAAAAATATTTACTCAATATAAGAAAAGGTATCAGATTAAAACCAATAGTCAGAATTATATTTAATAGCAAAACATTAGTGATATCCCCTTTAAAAATATATCCCCCAAAAGAATACTGTTTAATATTGTTCTAAAAGTTGTGATCAATGCAGTAAGACATGACACAAAATTAAAAAGAAATTTTGAATAAAGAAGAGAGGAAATGATATTTATTTTGGGATGAAGTTACTATATAACTATAAGCCCAAATAAATAATTCGAAAACTGATTAAACACAAAGGGGTGAATGTAAAATAGACAGAAATCAAAAGTTACAATATGATTGTAATAATCAGCTAGAAACTTCTTTATTTATACATATTTATATATAGTTCACCTTTTCTAAAAAAGATTCAAGATGGTTGTAAAAAAATGAATACAGAAAGCCCATCTACAATAAAAACAAAAATAATTATAAAACATCCAGAAGTAGCCTTAATGGGTAATATCCTCCAATATCTGAAGAAAACAACAAAATTCCAACATTCCATCTCTCTGCTCGTGTCAGACTCTTACAGCACCTGCCTACTCCACATCTCCACGCGGAGCCTAACAGACATTTCAAATGTAACATGTCCAAAACACAACTCTTGGCTGGGCGTGGTGGCTCACGCCTATAATCCTAGCACTGAGGGAGGCTGAGGAGGGCAGATCATTTGAGCTCAGGAGTTTCAGACCAGCCTCCCTCAGAGCTAGGATTACAGGTGTGAGCCACCACGCCCGGCCAAGAGTTGTGTTTTAGACATGTTACATTGAAATGTCTGTTAGGCTCCGCGTGGAGATGTGGAGTAGGCAGGTGCTGTAAGAGTCTGACACGAGCAGAGAGATGGAACGTTGGAATGTGAAAGCAGAGGATTCGATGGGGTCATCTGCGGAGAGAATGCACAGACTCCCAGGGCACCCAACATGAGGAGTCTGGGGCCAGACAGAAGTTCCAGCAGAGAAGACTAAAAGGAGGCTTCTAGTAAGATAGGAGAGAACCCAGGAGAGTTTGGAGTCTCACAGGCTAAGGAAGTGGTTTAATGTAACTCCCATCAAAGTAGCCATGTTTTATTTTTATTAACTGACAAAATGATTCTAAGACATACTAGAAAAACATAATGCACACCTAAGATAATGGACCATTCTGCCACATCCTTCCTTTGTAACAACTGATTACAGACATGGTGTTTTTATGACCTTGTACAATGAAAATGAAATCTCTTAAGAGAAAAAAGCTACTTGCTTATGAAAGCCTTCTGTCTCTCAGTGTATAACCCTCCATTTTTATATTGGCACATTCTTTTCAGTCACTTTGCTGGAGTGTTTGTAGCATGTTAACAAAATGTAGCATGTGCTTGAAAAAAATGTCTAGGACATTTTGTTTTTGAGACTCATAAGTTGACTCTATTTTATATAAGAATCTACTATACCATGAGGAAGCATATTAAACCCTCAGGCCGGAACAAATTATTCAATAAATGGTGATGGGACAAGTATCTAGAAATATGAAAGCAACATTGATATCTCATTTCATTCTACACACCAAAGTAAATTCTACATGGGTCAAAAATTTAAAATTTTTTAAAAAGGATTTTATTTTATTTTTTTAAGAGATTGGGTCTTCCTATGTTTTCCAGGCTGGACTCAAACTCCTGAGCGGAAGCTATCCTCCTGCCTCAAATGGCTGGGATTACAGGTGCCTGCCATTGTGGCTGGCTTAAATATTTAAACTTTTAACAGTAGAAACATTTAAAGAAAATATGGACATACATTTCTAAAACTTCTACAAAGGGGAAGATTTCCTAAGCTTAGAAATAACATAAGAAATTATAAAGCAAAAGACCAGTATATTTCAATCAACAAAAATGAAAACTTTTATATACAAAAGACTATTAGGTTAATATTAAAATGGGAAAATTTTTTCAATAAAATGTCAAAGTTAATATATTCTCTATATGAAGAGTTCATGCAAACAGATAAGAAAACCAGGAGGGTCCCAGTTGATTAATAGTCAATGGAATAGTCACAAAAGAGATCATTACCCAAAAGAGAAAATTCAACTAGTCAACTAATATATGCAAGCTTGTTGATTCTTGATAATAAGCAAAGAAATAACACAAAAAATAGTGATAATTTTTCACCAATACTATTACTAAAGATGAGTTTTTTTGGTTTTGGTGTTTTTTGGCTTTTTACTTATTTATTTTCTTCTTAGAAACAGATCTCACTCTGTTGCCCAGGCTGGAGTGCAGTAGCATGATCATAGCTCACTGCAATCTCAAACTTCTGGGCTCAAGTGATCCTACTGTTTCAGCCTTCCTAGAAGTTGGGACTATGGGTGTGTGCCATTGTGCCTGGCTAATTTTTTTATTTTTATTTTTTGTAGAGATGGGGATCTCTCTATGTTGCCCAGGCTGGTCTCCAATTCCTGGCCTCAAGTGATCCTCGCACCTTGACCTCACGAAGCGCTAGGATCACAGGCATGAGCCACTGCACCCAGCCAAAGATTAGTTTTAAAAATCATACTATAGTATTGGAAAAGGTTCAGTAAAGAGGACCCTCTTTTGTACCAATGGTATAAATTTGGACAAGCTATTTGAAATTCTATTAGGTCCTTTAAAAAAAACAGTCCACACTCAATGGATGACCCAGCATATCCACTTGGAGACTATCTTAAAGAAATATAGAGCTTTTTATAAAGATAAATCAATAAAAATAAATCAACACACCATCATTTATACTCGCCTCCAAATGGAAAGAAAAGTTTTGCAGATACCGTGGACCTGAAATGATTAAATTAGGAAACAGCCTTCCCTGTTACAGCCAGAAACACTTAATATGTTACAAGGAATTTTCACTGCATGCATATTTCTGCCCAGTGGAGATCTCTTTGTAGCTCTGATCCCAATCAGTAGGTTACTTTGCCCACCAAAGGGAGAAGAATTTAGCTTCCATGCACACAATGTGGGCATAACCTAGAGGCCGCTGACCAAGGAACACGGAGAACCCAGATTAAAGGACTGGAAAACTACAGGGTCATGGAAACAGAAAGGGAAGCTTCCTCTGATACTAAATAAGCAGAAGTAGGCATTTTTGCAAAACTTACTGAAGGAAGACAAAGTCTCCTTTGTGATAAAATTGATATAGACTTTTATTTTGAGCAAACTCAAAGACAGAATTCCTGCAGAGAAAATAGGGCAAAACTGAAAGAAAATAATATTCCTGAAAATCCTGCCATGGGACAAGGCAATTGAGGAAGATCATTAGCAGGACTTAGGTCAAGTCCAAAGCAGGGGAACTTGGGAAGCCATCTGGCCACTCATTTCAACCTTCTGATGGGTCCAAGGCCCAACGCCAGAAGCAGAGGCCATGGGGCTACCAGATTATGTACGTCTAATAGCTCCTGCCAAAGTGAAGCCAAAGAAACTTTGGACAATTTTCAGAATCTGAGAAACGAGAAAAAGGTAAAGAATATGTTTGTCCAATGGAATGGGGACAGGCATCAGGAAGTGAATCTAAGAAAGGATCTGAACCTGGTTTGGATGTGCGCCCGTATGACAAAGATGATTTGGACTGGTGACAGCAGATGGAAGATGCAGAAGGGGCAGTGAGGTGCGTTCTCTGAAGGCATCTACAATCTGACACACATTAAAAGAAGATGACGTTTAAAGAATTTGCTGCCCATTGCCCCAGTGCCGAAGACTCGAATGTCTGATCTTAGCGCCTGGGTGAACATGAGAAGCTCTTAGTCCTTCCTACACTGTCTTCACCAAACCCTCACAGCGTGTATACAACAAGCCACAGACTATATACTGTTTAACTTTCCAGCTTCTGTTTACTGAGCAGTAGAGACTGAAAGTGGGAAGACATGCTGATTTCCAAGGTGCCAGGAAAAATGAGACAGTGGTGAATGAGAGTGTAATTATTTTTCCTCTATTTAATGTCAAAATCTGTTACATATTCTATTTAATAAAGTGTTGCATTTAAAAAAAGAACATAAAATTAGATATAAAAGTAAATATTTGGTTAGAATAAACAGATAAAAAATTATAAATATTAGAAAGATAATAAATACTGCAAATGAATATCCACAAGTCTAGAAATATACATTTTTTTTAATTCTCTGAAACCACTTTACAATGCATTTTTTACATATTCTGGCTGCATATTCTTTGATCACCTTTTCATATGACACCAATCTTGGCTTCTATAGAAAGAAAAGAATATTGTCTTTCTCTAGCAAGGTTGGTCTACATTTCTGTTTTATTATTGATAGACAGGTTGTATAAAACATGAGACCTCACACATGGATGTACCCACTGCTATAAGATTATACACAAGAAACACAGGAATTCTAATAAAATCTATTTTAGGTGATTTCTATAAAAATATATTGTGGGTTTATAGTTATATATAATGTATTATTAAGTATATTCCTTACAAGAGAGCATTTCTGTCTTGATGAGGTTTTAATGAGCACCAAATCCTTTACTTCCAAATTTTACACATCTGATACTTAAAGGAATTTTCCCCACAATGACTTCTGGCTCTACATGTTGCAAACCTCGCTTTTGTCTCCCCCACACACTCCAGTGCTAGGAGCTACAAGACAGGACACATTCTTATCCCGACACAGCCTCTGACCCTGGTGCTTCAATGTGGTGCCTGGTAAGTTAGCTCAGGGGCAGGAAGAATATCCAGAAGCCATTTCTATATCAGGTCAGCCAGTAACAGCTTAACTATGTAAGGAAGTGACTATGACCCTTGTAAACATAACCAACTAAAACCAAAACTTAATGTAGCCCCAATTCAACTTCCCATCAATGGGATCCCCCAAATGCTCGTGTCCCCAGTAATCCCACCTGACTGCAGTGTGACAGAGGGGAAGTCAAAGCGGGAAGAGATCATGGTCTCAACCAATTGCAATGAGAGTATTTTACTTTTGCAAATTTTACAAAAATCTATTCTGCTTGTGAATGTATCAGGATCCTTCCCTGGGCCTTGGAAGGAGCTCAAGCATGAGAGGATCCCACCATGAGAGGGGCCAGAAGCTTAAGTTTTGTTCATCTCATAGTAAACCCACAGTGCTAAATGAATGATCTGAAGTTTTGTTATAGTATGTTCTTTATATATTTAATTTTTGATCATTTAGACCATAGCAGCAGAGAAAGAAGTTTAGACAATCCCTCTGGGGCAAGAGTAGACTGCAGTGAGTGGGAAAGAAAGTGGATAAATGAGAGAGGAATAGTTAGAGAGTTGGAAATTAATAGTATACGTGGAAGTGATAGACTGTGAGTGCAAGATATAAGTATTTTTTAATGACCCTTCTACTTCTAATATAAGGATAGAAGGTGATCGTCAAAGATGTTAGCCTAACTTATGTAACCAAGAGAGTCAAAGAACTTGATTTTGTTCAATCCAGAAAGGTCTGTGACATAAGGACTTACCCACTGAAAGGTAATTTGAATTATTATTATTTTGTACCTTATGATCATGTAGGGCTCAGAACAAATGTTTTTTCTTTAACAGGTTAATAAATGGGAAGTGCACAAGGTTTGTCTTTAGCAACAGTGATAGTAAATTTGAAATATGCCTAAGTTTTGTATTTGTCGTAGTGATAATAATGATAGTATTAGTTTATGGGGCCACTGAACACTCTTTGGTTTTGTATTGTTTGGTCCAAATGAAGGTACCTGTTAAGGTAAGAATAGCCCTTAGCTATAGGGTAGATTTCTGTGTACTCTTTTGACTAATAATTATTAATATTCCAATATCAAATGGCAAATTTCAATAATGCTGAAACCCCAATTACTTTTGCACCAACCTAGTAAGTTTAACTATAGGTCTTTAGATAGAGGAAAAGGCAAAGAAATAATTCAAAAATATTAACATGCAATTCATTTTTTTAATGAATATAAAAACAAAGAAATAATCTAATAGATCAGAAAAAGTAACAAGAAATGTAACAGGCTTTGACTTTGGTCTAAGAAGCTTACTTAGGTGCCCTTGCTAAGCAAGAAATGTCCTATTCCTGGCTTGACCATGGAGCAACAAGGTAGGACATGCTGACAAAAGGAGACAGGTTCTCCAACTGCCTTGATTTGTTCTCCCCTGTATCAGTTTTCTCTTGCTGTTGTAAGAAATGACCACAAACAGGATGGCTTTAAATAACAAAAATACGTTATCCTACAGTTCTGTATGTCACAAGTCTGACATGATCTCACTGAGCTAAGATTGTACTGAAGACAGCAGGGCTGACTTCCTTTCTGGAGGCTCTAGGGGAGAACTCCTTCCCCTGCCTCCCAGCTTCTAGGGGACACCCAGGCTCCTTGCTCGTGCCCCTTTTCTCCATGTTCAAGGTCAGCAATGTAGTATCTCCCTAAACCATCTATGGTCTCAGTTCTTTCTGACCACAGCTGAAAAAGGTTCTTCACTTTTCAGAACTCATGTGATTAGAGGTGACCCACCTGCATAATCCACAGTAATCCCCCCATCTCAAGGCTTTAACTTTATCTCTTCTGTGAAGTCCATTTTGCCATGTAAGACAGCATATTCACAGGTTTTGGCATTGCAAAGGTGGATGTCTTTGAGGGACATTATTCTGCCCACCACGTTTCCCCAGCCTAGGACAGAGTGGGGGCAGCAGCCTGCCAAGATCCTTCCTAACTGAAGGGACATTTCATGGACTATCCCGGTTCCCAACCCTACAGAGGGTCAGGTTTTCCAACATGGTAATATAAGAGTAAGGAGGATGGGAATGGCTTTTCTCTTGAAAAATTAACATTAATAATAATAATACAATAAAAGTCATCTGTGAGGTCTTTCCTCTTGGGAACTGTGTTTTGTAGGAGTTGAGTGGCTACCCAGCCTGCACGTATGACCAAGAGATAAAATAGTACTACTTTGGTTATTATTTGTCTTGGCCTGATTTAAACTGCTGATTATACAATAAAACCAAAGGGCATCAAAGTCCATTTCCAGATTCCTGGGCGGTCCATTTCCCTTCATTGCTACTTTGTCGTTTTGTGCTTTCCTGATTTTGCCCAAATATTTGCAATTTGGGGGGGGGCCCACAATTTACCAGTCAACCCAGAATTCTTTCCACCTGCATGTTACTATTCAACTTCTAGTGTAACCAAGCTCCTTTGAACTTTACATTTCAAAGAAAAATCACTCTTTTTTAGACTAACATCTAAGGCAACTCAGTGTGCATGGAGAGAGATGCCACGGCTGCAAGGGACTTCAAGACCTAACAAACTGTCACCTATTGACTAGAGATCCTTGATTTCAGAGAACTATTGTATTTTATATATTAATAGATGTTGGCCTTTGCTAATCAATCCTTTCCTTTTATAGTTTTCTATTAAAACAATTTATTAATATAATCAAGACATTAACTTCTGTCTTGTTTTTTCTTTGAAATGTTTTGCTAATGATTATGCAGATACTATCCCACAATCTAGGCAGTTCTTTGTATACTACAATAATGATAAAATAGATAGGTGAATGAACAAAAGAGACAATGTTATGTAGGGGATAAGCCCAAATGTATCAAGTTTTGGCTCCTTCAATAATTTCTCTATGGCCTTAGATATGTCACTTCACTTCACTGGGCCTTGGGTTCCTCATATAGAAAATGCAGGTACTAATGCCTGCCTTCTAAGTTTACTATAAGAATTTGAGATAATATATGTAAAATCCCTGAAACAGAAACAGGCAGTAAATCTCTCTCTCTCAGTAGGAATCATTAACCAGTGTTTTGCTCTTTGGGGATTACACAGCTAACCCTCAATAATCCACATGTGGGTTATTCTCTTTGCAAATTAGCTCCAGCACATTTCTGAAAGTAAGTAGATTTTTTTCCATGAACTCCTTGCTTACTCTTGGCTCACTTCCCACCACCAATCTCATGTGTGTTTATAGAGTGCAAACAATTGAATATCAAGCTACGTATTACCTTAGTAGAAAGGTAAATTTGTGGCCACAAATAGGATACATTAAAAAACCAAACATTTGTGACATTTGAAATTCTCTAACTTGCAGTTACTTGCCAAGTTGCTGAGTAAGCCAGATGTAAAAATGTTAATTTTCTTGTATTAAATGGGGGAACAGGATTCCCTGGCCAAATGATTGTGTGGTTTTATAAATTTTCACTTTTACTTGCAAATCTTAGGTCCTGTCTACACATAAACACCAACATTAATTTTCACCCAACAGCTTTTCTGACATCTAGAATGTTTGCTGTCCTGGGTTCAGTTGGGATCATCAGATCAGTAAGTCTAACCTCAGCCCCTTCCCCAGACCCTGGAGAGGAGAGCTAATGGAATCATGGCTGACAACTCATCAGCTGGCCGAGGTTACCAGCCACTGCATGAGGCTGAGTCCCGTAGATTAACAGAGAAGTGACAAGCTTAAAGCCACGGCGGAAAGGCAAGTACATGGGGATGGCTAAAAACGGGTCGCAATTTGAAAATGAAGGTCCTAGATACAGAATAGAAGGATAAGGCATCACAATTCCAACCCACGTTAAAGATATTATACTTCTAATACATTCCCAGAGACTAGTAAATAAAGATTTAAAAAGAAGAAAAAAAATAACCCTTAAGTTTTCCTGATATTGACTGAGGAAGAAGAAAATAATGAATAGAAAGAAAAGAAGTCAAAGATCAAAGAACCTTCCCCGGGAAGAGCAGGGATGTGCTTTGGCATCAACAGCCAAACCCCACATCCCAAATCCGTGGGTCTTAGCTGGTTCTAGCGCCTGCTAGGAACATGTGCCTGTCACATGCTCTGTTTTCTTTTCTTTTCTTTTTAACAACTTCATTGAGATAAAGTTCACATACCATAAAAACCACCCATTTAAAGTATGCAACTCACAGACATGTGCAATCACCATCACAATTTGAGAACATTTTCATCACCTCAAAAAGGAAACTTGTCCCCTTTAGCTATGGCGCTCCCCCCCCCCACAATTCTCCCATTCCTCCCCCAGCCCTAAGCAAACATGAATCTACTTTCTGCATCCATAGATTTGCCTTTTCTGGGCATTTCATGGAAATGGAATCATCCAAGATGTCATCTTTTTTGACTAGCTTATTTCACTTAGCATAATGTTCACTTAGCAAGATTCGTCCATGCTATAGCATATATCAGCACTTCACCTTTTATGGCCGAATAATAGTCCATTGTGTGGATAGACCACATTTGGCTTACCCATTCATTGGCTGTTGGGCATTTGGGTTGTTTCTGCCTTTTGGCTATTGTGAATATTATGAATAAACATTAATGTACAAGTTTTAGTCCAGTCACGTGTTTCCATTTCTTTTTTGTGTTTACACCTAGGAGTGAAATTGCTGGGTCCTCTCGTAACTCTATGCTTCACTGCTAATAGTTGACTTGTTACCTGCCAAGCTGTTTTCCAAAGTGGCTACACCATTTTACATTCCACCAGCAGGTTATAAAGTTTTTCCACAATCACACCTGTGATGTATGCTCAACTTTTGGCTTCATGTTTTCTTTCCATGCGACAAAAGAAGTGAGATAAAAACATAGGATTTGCTTTTTGGGCAAAAGAACCCACTATTTATATTCTAAGAAATTCTTATTTTCTACTACAAATGTGAGCTGACTTTTTTATTTCAGGATGTACTTTAATAAATTGGAGGGTGAAGAGAAAATTCAGTGCTGAATGTGAAATACCAAAAAAATATTTCCTATATTACCACTTCATCAGTAAACAGCCCCGCGCCTGCCCCACCCATCCCATTATCTCCAGCTGGCAAACTCTTACTCATCTTCTGGGTCTCTGGATGCCTTCCTGGAGTCACTGGCTTGAGGTAGGGCACCTTGGGTTGAAGCTCCCATAGGACCTCTACGCCTGCCAACAAAACATGCATCGGAGTATTTTATTGTTACTAGATCAATGTGTGTCTTGTCTTCTAGTCTGTAAGGCACTGGGGCAGAGTGACCTTGGCTGTCTTTCTCGAATATCTCTAGCACCTAAGACACATGTGTACTCCATAAGTATCTGTTGAATGAAGCAGCAAAAAAAGGTTTTTCACTAAGAAGTTTTCCTGCATACTAAATTTTTTAGTACATGTGTATAATAAATTAGGCTTCACCAAGGTATTTGCTTTGTTTAGGAAAAGCCCAAGCTGCGTCTTAGCTTTTTGACACACTCCAAGAGCGGGCTTATTTTGCCAGCAAATTCCTCCCTGAGTCAGCCACTGCTAAGGTATGTTCAATACTTGTCTGAAAACTCTCCTCATCTTCCCTACCAGAGGCCAGAGTGCAGCTGAAACAGCTCTTCTGACATTTGGGAAGCTCTGATTCTGTCAGTCATTTTCTGTTCTTTATCGGTTTTTTTCAAAGGAAAAAGCTGTTTTCCTGTTGTGAGAACATTCTCTCCTATCTAGCAATGCTCGATTGTCTTCCTGTTCCATTAGTGTGCAGGAAACCACCTGTCCCATTGAGATCAGAGCTGTAGATGTCAAAGTGTCTCATTTTACATAGATGTGCAGCTGTCAGCTCTGAGATCAAAGACTTATCTTTAATGAAAACAAGTCATCTTTACCAATATGATTGTAGAATTTATATGTAATCAGTTACTGGATCAAATGATTGGCATTTGTTCTCAAGTGCCCACCATTTTAGCAATGACTTGGTTCTCCCCACCTCCACCCCCACCCTCAGATAAAAGGACAAGGGAAACATCCACAGCTCTGCTTCCCTTCCTTCCAACCCAGCCCCTTCCACTGTGGTCCCACACCAGAGGGTTCGTGATGGTGTCCCATGGGTCATGCTTGAGAGATATGTTTTACTTGACCAATAGCGTATAAAAAAATTATTTGGATTAAGGGCCAGTATTTAAAAATTGGAAGATTTCACCTACAAATTTGAATTTTCAACTTGTCTCGAAAAATCAGACAGTAGAAACATAGAAGAATCAGACAGTAGAAACATTGTGTTCCTAAAGGCAAATATTGTCATGCAGCCACTCAGAGGGTCCCCACTGACCTCTGCCTCTCAGTTGGCATGCCCTTGTCAAATCTCCTCTCCCTGAGTGTGGGCTGAACCTGGTGGCTCATTTCTAATTGACAGAATACAGCAACAATGACAGGATGTCGCTTCTGAGATTAAGGTACAAAAAGACTGACTTTGAGCTTGCTCTCTTTCTCTTTTTCACTTGCTCTGGGGAAAAGCCAGCTGGCCTTGTGCAAACTGCCCTAAGGAGAGACCCACATGGCGAGGAAATGATGCCATCAGCCCACAGGGACCCAAGGCCTGTCAACAGCCACGCAAATGAGTTTGGAACTGGATTCCACTCCGCGTCTAAACTATGTCTGGATTCCTGGCCCACAAAAGCTATGAGAAAATATACATTGTTTTAAGTCAGTAAGTTTCAGGGTAATTTGTTATCTAGCAATAGACAATTACTACAGTAACCATTCACGATCAGCTGGAGCTAAGCACAGCTGTGCCTTTGGAAGGCACACACTCTGTTTCTGCCTGTGCAGCCCACCCGTGGTCACTGAGACCCTCTCTGAACTGTGGGATCATCCACCATCGGCTCGGCTGCCCCAGCAGAACCTAGAGACATGCCCCAACCCACTGGTTACCAAGCACTGTAGGACATGCCTCTGTGTTTCATTCCCTCTTCTTCACTCTGCACAACCTTATCATGGTTCAGTCCTTCATGCTGTCTCACATGGACTTTGGCAACAGTCTCCTACTTCCTATCTCACTTGCCTCCAAGTCATCTCTCTACCCTGCTGCCAAGGGCTCTTTCTGAACTCTCTCCAGGACACAATGCAAACTTTTGGCTTGACTTTGACCAAGCCAACCACATACTCCAGCCACATCCCTCCCAGACTTCCCCTTGCCACTGCCTGGAACCATGTGCTCCAGTTGCCCAAACTCGCAAACCCTCAAACGCTCCATGCTGTGCCACACCCCTGGGCCTTTGCCCACCCTGGTCCCTTGGCCTACAATGCAATGCCCTTCTCTGCCTTCTGCCTCATTGTGCTAGCATCACTGCCTCTGCGAAGCCATCGTTAAAGCATCCCCCAAAGAATCACCTGCTATTTCCTGGGTGACCCTGCAGCCCTCAGTTCATGCTGCTCTCCTAGTGGTCAGGTCACTCAGTGGCACTTGCTTCCTTACCTGTCGTACTCCTGCCAGGGAGTGAGCTTCCAGAGGGAAGGACGGTGACAGCACCACCTCTGTACCTCCACTGTCCAGTGCAGTGCCGGGCACAGGCAGGGAACTCAATTCACAGCAGCGTTTCTAAAAACCACAACAATGGTTCCATTGTTTCCGCTTCATGCTACCACTTGACAGTTCTCCACCTGGAACAGAAAACACCACTTTCTTTCTATTCATCCTCAGGTCACGGCCTGAATGACACTCTCTCAGAGACCGTTCCCGATGCCTTAGGCGCACTGGCATCCCCTTTGGTTAAGCCTCAACACCGCTGAAGTCACTCACGTGGCATTCTAGTGATTTGATGATAGATAAATTCATTTAGTGCCTGCAACATCCAATCAGGGTTATCAGAGTTTGCAGATTAGGAAGCAGGTTTGAACCCAGCCAGCCTGACTCAGCTGAACTCCTTTAATGCCTGTTTATCAGCTCTAGCAGCGTAAGGACTAACTTTTTGGTATGGTCTCTAACCCCAGGCCAGCGCATGGTACAGAGTAGGTGAATACCACGATGGGTTCACTCTGAATTCCTGAGAACTGATGGACAAATGAACTTTTGAAACCTGGCAATTTGTACCTGGGCGGTGGCCAAGGGACGCAACTCTGAGTAGCCCACCTCATAGGGCTGGACAGAGCGTGCCACACTTCATGACGAGGCCAGGGGTCTAAAGTGCGACAATGCAGAGATTTCAGAGCTGGTTACCCCCTCCTCAGGAAACAGGACACATCTGAACTCCATCTCTGGGCACAAGTGCCTGGTGACCACTCTGACTCTGGCCAGTAAGTGGGATACAGGAGTGACCCTCAAGAACGTATCCACTTCTCGTAATACAGGAGCTGGTGTCTGCTGAGCCTTCCTACAGTGTTCCAGAAACTTTCTGCGAGGAGCTCTGATCCTCACAATTCTTTAGGGAAACTGCTCGGTGAGGATTTGAGCTCCTACGGGGATGCTCCACGAGGGCAGGGCTCTGTGTTCCCCGCACCTAGAGTAACTCTTGGTGGCACAGAGCAGGCTAAGTAGGTGTCTGTTGCGTGAACTCTGGAGAGAGGACATAGGCGCAGCCAGCTCAGGTGACCCGCCCACCACCACAGAGCTGGTAACTCCTGCGGTCGGGATCTCCATGTACGGCTCTCTGCAGCTAAACGCACACTTTTCCCACTATTCCGCATCATTCCCATTCCCAAGAAACATCTCTGTATCGTCAGGTCTTGAGGTTTCAGAGATGAGAGTCATGTTTCCCAGGGCCCAAAATGTGGCTCCTAAAAGTTGTACTTATGTGGCCTGGGCGGGCCGTGGAGGTCAGAGAACTGCAGAGACTCTGCAGTCTTAAAGCAGGTTGCAGTTCTGGAAATGTGGAAACCATACCCAAGGGGCTGGTAACTCCTCTGCCCCTGGGGTTCCTCAAGCCCGTCTTTCCCTTCATTGTCCTTGTTTGCCAAAAAAAGTCAGAAAGGTTCTCTTTGCACGCTCTCTTTTTCCTGAATGTTCACATCAGCAAGCTCTCTTTTCCGGAACATTCCTGAGCCTGATGTCCCTTATTAAATGCACTGCTTTCCGGTCTGACTTTCAAGCCAGATTAAAAGACAGGCTCTTGCGAGCATGCACTTGTGGCCATGTGCTACATATTTAAAGGCCCAGGGAGCTGCTGAAGTATGAAATGAAACATCGTTACAAATGACTGGCCTCATTTATTCTGTAAAAATACTGGGCTCATTATCTATGTGGATTACCTATCCCCTCATTATAAATCTTGGAGGGAAATTTCTATCTTCACCCTTCTGTTACTTGCCAAAAAAAAGTGTAGCTCCCCAAGTATTATGGTGACTCTGGAAAAAATGAGCTATTCTAACTAGTCATGGAACACATGCTCTCAGATGTGAGTTCATCAACCTCCTTGCTTTTTCCTGTTTGCTGCATGTGTCTATAAGAACCAGAACATAGTGATGGGTTTGCCAGGCAGATAATGAGTAGGGATGCTCTGTTAACATGTGATTTGGGTAGCTGTGGCTCTCAATTTACACATTGTAAAATTGGTAGCAGTTAAGTGTAGGCGATTTGTCTATGTAAGGTATTGATAATAACAATTCTTTTACGTTAGCAAGTGAGGCCACTGATCACTAGATGGCTAACTTGAGGTTCACACTAAAAACAAAGTTTTAATACTATTAGGGTCAGATTTGCTACCCCAGCTCACAGTGCCATTAATCTGAGGGTTAAGAGGTAGAGAAAAATCAAATATAGATTAGACTAGAATGAACAGATAACATCCTAAAATGGAAATTGCGTGGGATTTTGAATCTAAGCTCTGCCATTATTTGCTGTGCTACCTTCAGCAAATCGCTTGCCCTCTCTGAGCCCCATTTTTCCCTATCTCTAAAATGATGCCCTTACCACAAAAATAAAGGAAGAAGTCTTTCTTCCTAATAGTCCACTTCTCCCCTTGCTTGTACTAGGATATGTGCAAAACAAGTGGCATGCACGTGCTCTGTACATTGTCCCGTGAACCTGATTTTATTCAGCGTTCCGGCAAGATTTTAAAAAATAAAATAGACTTAATGATATTCACTCTACAGGGCTGTGGGAAAGGTCAAAGGTGGTTGTGTTAGTGAAAGCACAACTCCCGTGCACTGCAGCTGTCACCTCACCCGAGCCCGCCAGGGGCTGGCCGCGGCCACGCTTACCTTTCCTCTGCCCTCCTCTCACCTAGGGGATTTCACAGCTTGTAGTTCCCTCTCAGTCTCAGCCTTTCCGAGTCATCTTCTGTCTGCTAGTCCGACCCTGGGCAGAAAGTGAGTACACAGTGCTGGAAATGGAAGCGCCAGAGGGAGAGTGACACGCTGGGCTCTGCGCACGTCGGTATCTCAACGCGGCCTCGCCTGGCTGTGAGGCATGGGGCCAGACACCGTGTCGCTCAGCGCCGGCTGTGCCGAGCCCTCCGAGGGAAGAGAGACAGACAGACAGACACACACGCACACACACACACCCGGCTTTGCGTTGTCCTCAGAAGACACCGCCTCAGGCCTTAGGGGTTTGGGATGGACCGCTTCCGGGTTAAGTGTAGGAGCCGGGCCGCCTCGGCTGTGGAACGGGCATATGAACGACACTTCCTCGTTCTTGAGCATTAGCGTCACTGTCACCCTCAGTATTATTTCAGCTCTTTAGTCTTGGGCAATGAACTGGTTCTGATCAGATTCTATCAATTACAAAAAACAGAGGCTTCTCAAGCGAGGCCGAGTAACCGGGCCTGTGAAGAGACGTGAGAGACTCTCAGGTTCATGCGGGCGGGAAGACAGCCGAGTCTCGCGGGAACTGGAAAGTCGCGTGTCTTCCTCCCGCTCTCCCTGCACGCACGCATGCGCACAGACACGCAGAGAGTTTTTATTTCTCACTCTTTGCATTTCCCCATTCTCCGTGGCAGACCGATGTCCTCTATCTCCCGTGGCTTCTGCTCCTCCCCACGGCTTCAACTCGCATGTGGCGTTATCTTGTCCTCTACCAACTCTGGTCCTTAAACATCCAATGTCCATGGTCATGTGACCGACCACAGGCTCTGCATCTCAAACTCTAGACAGTCGCTGGTGGAATTTTGGCTGGATTGCAGGTTAGTGCTTTTGGGCTCGGATCTGGCGTCCCCTGGTCCAGTCGCTGTGACCGGTGAGCAAGCGTCGCACGGAATGGCTCTGTCCAAGGTAGGGCCCGGTAGGCTACAAAGAGAGCTTGTCCCTTTAAACAAGAATTCAGGATACAAATTTTACTTTAAACTACGAAAACTGTTAAGTTTTAATTTTCATAGAAAAATCATTTCATAATACATTACTCATTTTTCCATATTTTATAAACTTTTTTCCTGATAAAAGTAATACATATTTTATAACTTTTAAAAAATATACAAAAGAGAATATCAAAAATCAACCTCCATCTCCCCATTTAGAGATTAACTAGGTTAATATTTTATATGTTTCTACTTTTTTCCCTAGTATTTTTTTCAGGGTTGAGGTCATACTATAATTATTATTTTGTAACATAGTTTTTCTTGGTTTGAGTTCTCCAGAACAGATTCTGAAATAAAGATTCAAGAGCACATAATTTGTCTTTCAGGCCATTCCAGGAAATGCCAGGAGGAAAGTGGGGAAGAGACGCAGGGAAAAGAAATGTTAGTACGGTTGTGTAACAAATTACTCCTTAGTGGTATCAAACAACAACCCGTGTTGTTTTGCATTAGATTTTGTGCGTCAGAAATTCAGGAGGGGCTCGGCTATGACATGTGCCCTGGGCTGCAGGCGTTGAAGGCTGTGACAGGTGAGGTGTTCAAGACGCCCCCTCACATGGCTGGCTGTGGACCCTGAGGCCGACCAGAGCTTCTGCACTTGGCTGTCCAGCCCAGTGAGCTCAGATCCGACTTCTTACTGTAACTAGTTTCCCCAAGAGTGAGTGCCCAGGGGAAGCAGACAGAAGCTGATGGCTTTTTATGGTCTCGCCTTGAAAATCACACAGTGCCACTTCTGCCATCCTCTTTTAGTCAAAGCTGTCAAGAGCCCACAAGAGGAGGGGACACAGATCCTTCACTTCATGGGAGGAGTGCTGGAGAATTTTTTTAAAAATCACCACAGAAAGGAAGTCAATAAATTGTACATAATTAATCCAGTCGCAACAGGAGCTGAGTCCTGCTGGAGAAGTCTCGAAAATTTTGAGCGTAGAAAACGTCTCGAAATTGTCCCCATGGAAGGCTGAGGAGGCTTTTTCCCTTGGAGACAGCGTCTTGCTCTGTTGTCCAGGCCAGAGTGCAGCGGCACAATCATAGCTCACTGCAGCCTTGAACTTGAACTCCTGTGCTCAAGTGATCCTCCTTAAAATTAAATATTCTTTGTGACAACTTTTAATGGTTACATAGATTTTTTATTCTGTTTAATTAACATCTCTGTGCATAACACTGAGGGCTGGGGGGGAGAAAAATCACACCATTGTGTCAATTAATGCATTGCATGTTCTCTAACTTTAGACGGACTTTCGATCTTTCTAGTTTTCCTCAGCCAGCTGCCTCTCTTTACAGCAAACTCTCAGCTCTTTCCTCGGACCCCTTTTCCAGACTCCACCCCGTTTACTCTCAGCACACGACCTTGTCCACTTCCACAGGAAGACAGAGGCCAGCGGGTGCTCAACCTCAACCTCGTCTTTTCCTGCCTCGAGTTTGCTCCATCGACGCCCTTTCTCCTGCCTTTCCCTCCAGTCCAAGACCAGCTCTCACCTCCCCATCTCTACCTGAACCACAGCCCCGGCCGCACCTGAGCTGCCTGGCCCCCAGGAACTCCTCTCATTAACTCTCGTCCCTCTCCTCCTCTGTCCGGGCGGCTCCCTGCCTCTCCATAAACACACCAAGGCTTTTCTTTACCTAAAATAACACGTCCATCCCCATCTAACAGGGGCACAATCTGTCTCCTCGCTTGTGCTCCTGCCCTCTCCCAGCTGCTCTCGCTGTGAACTCCCAAATGTTTTATTTCCGGGTCAGCCACCAGCTGCCAACTCTGGAGGGCTAGTTTTGCTTCCTGCCCCTGAGACCCCTGCCACGCTTGAACACTCTCGTTGCCCTCTTCTCTCCTAAAGCTCTCTGCTCTCTCGGCCTCCACCACTCTGCCCTCTCCCAGTTAAACACACTTTGAGAACATTCCTTCTTTCTCCTGTGGACCGCTCTTCCTCTGGCTAGTCCTAAATTGCCTGGTTTTTGTCTATACTTTCTCCCGAGATTATCTTAGCCTCCTTCATGCTCCCAGTTACAGGTCTATAATCCCATATTGGAAGCCCTAGGGACCAGATGGCTTTAGAATTTAGAATTTTTCAGATTTTGGAGAGGTAATCAGAAGACACTGAAAATTATGGACTGGTCCCAGTAGAGTCTGGGACAGCACCTGTCATCAACAAATGGCTATTTTGGTAGCAACACACAGAAATATTCACACTAAATAAGATTTTTTAAGGGGACTATAGTCCTCATATATGTTCGGGTTATGTTTTCATGTCAAAAGGGCTCAGATCTGGTCAGGTTTTGCCACCAAATTTTTTTCTTTTCTTTTTTTTTTTTTTTTTTGTTTCCTCGTCAGTGTTTTCTTGGGAATTGCCACCAAATTTTTAAAAACCTTTCTTCTTTTAGATTCCTTTTTTTAAATTTGGAAACTGCAGGTAAGGGATTATGGACCAGTATTACTGATATGTTGATAACTCCCAAATCTTTTATTTCCGGGTCATATATAAAAATTCCTGGAGCTTTAGGTTTAGATATTCAAAGCCTGATAGATGCCTCTATCTGTGAGTCTCACAGACATATCAGGCTCAACTCACCCAACCCTCTGTCTAAGGTCTGGTACCTGAGCAGCAGACTCTGGAGCAGGCATCTGTGTACACGACGGTCACCGGGCAGTGCCTTGGGGACACCACCTGCCCACCAGCAGGAAAGCAGGACTGTCCTGGGAGAAGTTGAACCATGACATGGACACAAGAGAGACCTCAGCCCAGCTCTGGGGAGGAGCTCTGGGGCTGGGATGGCACTCCAGAATTTTCCACAACTGAGGAAAGGGGCCTGGCTTTTGTGTCACTGCATCAACCAGCCACTGAGCGTGGGCTGCCCTGAGCAAGGGGCATAACCTTGAGCGAAGCAGCTTCCTCGGTCCAGAGAGGGCTCCACTGGGAGGGCTGGGGCCGTGGTGGCTTCTGCCCTAAAGACTGTGCCTCACAGCATCCTCTAAAAGCTCCTGGCGTCCGTGTCTGCCATCCACCCAGACACCCCAGTCAATATCTTCAAGTCATCCTTTTTTGTTTTTAAACATGACTTCACGATTTTATTGCCTTTATAATAAAACAAAAGATGCCTAGAACTGGATCACTTGGCCCTTTCTCTTCTTAACTCCTCCTAGTTCAAAATGCTTGCATCTCTCAGTGGCTAGCATGCTCTTAGACCTGCAGCTGGGCTCGACACACTCAAGCCTCAGCACAATCTCCTTTGTAGTTTTAGCCTTTTTGCGGAAAATCGGCTTAGTCTGCCCACCATAGCCGCTCTGCTTGCTATCATCACGCTGCTTTCCCTGGGCATACGGAGAATCCTTGCCCTCTTGTACTGTGTCGCTTTGTGGGTAGGTGCTTGCCACAGTTTTTTTACAGAAATTCTAGTGGGCTTTAGGAACGTTCACCATGTTTCTGTGAGTGCTATTGGCAATGAAAGTTCAAGCCACCCTTGACTCCTCTCTGTTCCTTACCAGTTCTCATCCTGTCCTGCCAATTTAATCTTCTAAATATGTTTTCTGAATCTGTCTTGTCTCTTCCCTCCTTATGTCCAATGTCCTAATTCAGACTCCTGCTGTCTCTCTCTTGCCTGGTTTACTGCAGTTGCCGCCTCCCTGTCTCTTTTCTTCCAGTCTTTTCCCAGTTATGATGATTTTTTCTGTAAATGCAACAGAATGAACTATGTAAAACTCAAATCTGGACACGGTGTTCTGCTGTTAGAAATTAGCCAGTAGTAAACCATTGCCTGCAGGGCAAACTCCAAGTTCCCTAGTGTATTATATAAAGGCCTTCTCTGCTATGGCCACAGCCCACCCATCCTCAGCCACCTGTCCCAACACGTAACGTCCCAGCTCCACTTTGATCTGCATCTTGCCCCCTCTGTGCTCTATGCTGCCACTTGTGTCCGTGCCAAGCTTATGCCATCCTCTCTGTCTAGATGCCCTGTACTGCCCACCCAACTCAGCCTGTAAAACTTGGCTCAGTTGTCACTTGCTTTAGGGACCTTCTCCAACTCCCCATCCGCAGTCTTGGTCGGGTGCCCTTTCTCTGTGCATTTGTAATATCCTGTCCATACATCTCCCATTGCACTTCGCACACTGTGCTATAATTATATGTGTTAATTGCACTGCACTGCAAAAAACATTAGATGTCTTTCTGTTGCTGTTCCTTGAACACCAGGACAGTGGTCTCATCTTTTCAGAGTCAGAAACATAATAGGCCCTCAATAAAAGCTCGTTGAATGAATGACTATGAGTTGCTTAACTCTGAAATCCGTACATTTTCCTCTAAACTATGTTGTCTCTGCCGCAATGCCTTTGGCATCCCTCCCTGCTCTAGCAATCTTCATAGCTAGGGACGTTAGAGTTTAGCGTGTGGTAGCCACTGCTAGGCACATACATTTTCTCATTGTATCTTTCAACAGTTTGATGAGGACAGTAACATTATTCACTTTTTCCTGCTGAAGAAACTGCAACTCCAAGGGCTTGAGTAACCTGCAAAGTCACAGAGCTAGGAGGTGGTAGGACTGGGATTTGAACCCAGGTATGCCTGACCTCAGAGCATGAGTTCTTTTTTTTTTTCAATATGGGGGTCGGGGAGAATGAGTCTCACTCTGTTGCTCTGGGTAGAGTGCAGTGGCGTCATTGTGACTCACAGCAACCTCAAACTCCTGTGCTCAAGCGATCCTCCTGCCTCAGCTTCCTGAGTAGCTGGGACTACAGGTGCACACCATGATGTCTGGCTAATTTTTCTATTTTTAGTAGAGATAGGGTCTCACTCTTGTTCAGGCTGGTCTCGAACTCCTGAGCTCAAGCAATCCTCCCACCTTGGTCTCCCCAAGTGCTAGGTTTACATGCGTGAGCCACCGCGCCCAGCCAGAGCATGAGTTCTTAAACACTGTGCAACAAGGCTTCAAGGAACCAGTGATCCTCTTATCCACAGCCCTGGAGCTGCAAAGGCTCTTAAGAAGACACCTGGTAAACTGAGGCTTACAAGGTCAGTGTCTGGTCCAGCGTTCAGAGCATGCCATTCTCCCACAGAAAACTCTTCAATGACTTCCTACTGAACACTGAGTAAAACCCCAGATTTGAAACATGGCCTATAAGGTCCTGAATGCAAGGCCCCTGCCTTTCTCTCCCTCTTCGTCTCCTCCTGCTGCACTCTGTTCAGCCACACTGTGCTCTCTCCGCAGTCCGAACACACCAAGACCTTTCTAGCCCCAAGGCCTTTGCACGTGCTTTGCCCATTAGGCTTGCTCTGTTGTGTCCTTTTCCTTCTGCTTAGCTGGCACTTTCATAGCTCTGCTTAATGCTGCCACTTCACAAAAGGTTTTTGAAGTAGGTCCTGTTATTATCTGCATCTCCATATTGCCTTCATAATATTTATTATGATTTGTAAGTACTTTATTTCATTTTTTTAAATCTGTTCTTCAAACTAGAAACATAAGCTCCATCAGAGCAAGGCTTGTTGGTTACACTCCCAGAGCCTGCCCCAGCGAATGGATGAATAGGTGTGAAATAAATACTGGTTGAAAGTTGTGGACCTATAGGATGACAACTATTAACACTAGAAAATAGCAAGTGTTGGCAAGGCTGTAGAGAAACTGGAGCCCTCGTGCCTACTGGTGGGAGTGTGAACTGGTGCAGCCACTGTGGAAACCAATATGGCGGCTCCACAAAAACTCAAAAATAGAATTACAATATGATCCAGCAATTCCACTTCTCAGTAAATACCCAAAAGCATTGAAAGCAGGATCTCAAAGAGATATTTGTATTCCCATGTTTGTAGCAGCATTATTCAAAACAGACAAAAAGCAGAAGCAACCCAAGTATCCATCAACAGATAATTGGATAAGCAAAATGTGGTATATACATACAATGGAATATTATTCTGCCTTAAAAAGAAGAAAATTCTGACACATGCTCAAGGATGAACCTTGAACTATAATAATATCCAGTATCTATAAGGAACTCAAATAAATCAGCAAGAAAAAAATAACCCCATTGAAAAGTAGATAAAAGAATGATATCGAACAGATATTTTTCAAAAGAAGATATACAAATGGCCACTTGAAAACAAACATATGAAAAAATGCTCAACATCACTAATCATCAGGTATATGCAAATTAAAACCACATTGAGATACCACCTTCCCCAAGTCAGAATGACCATTACTAAAAAGTCAAAATACAATAGGTAATATAAATGCAGTGAAAAAGGAACACTTACATGCTATCGGTAGGAACATAAATTAGTACAACCTCTATGGAAAACAGTATGGAGATTCCACAATGAACTAAAAGGGTAGACTTACCATTTGATCTCACAATCCCACTACTAAGTATCTACCCAAAGGAAAAAAAGTCACTGTATCAAAAAGACACTACACTCATGTTTGTCACAGCACAATTCACAATTGCAAAGATATAGAATCAACCTAAGTGCCCATCAACTTATGGGTGGATAAAGAAGTGGTGTGTGTGTGTGTGTGTATATATATATATATATACACACACACACACACACACACCATAGAGTACTACTCAGCCATAAAAAAGAATGAAATGATGTCTTTCACAGCAACTTGGATGGAACTGGAAGCCATTATTCTAAGTGAAGTATCTCAGGAATGGAAAAACAAATACCATATGTACTCACTTGAAAGTGGGAGCTAAGCAATGGGTACACATGGGCATACAGAATGGTGTAGTAGACTTTGGAGACTCAGAAGAGGGCAGTTGGGAGGGAGGTGAGGGATCAAAAATTGCCTACCGGGTACAATGTATAATATTCAAGTGACTGGTGCACTAAAAGCCCTGACTTTACCACTATACAATTTCATCTATGTATCAAAAAACCACTTTTACCCCCTAAATCTACTGATATTTTTTAAAAGGCTGAACACTTAAAAACATTATGCTGAGTGAAATAAGCTAGTCACATAAAGACAACTATTGTGTGATTCCACTTCTATGAGGTACCTAGACAGACAGGAAGTAGAATAGTGGTTCTCGAGAGATGAAGCAGGGCGAGAATGGGGAGTTTCTGTTTAATGGCAGCAGAGTTTTACTTTTGCAAGATGAAAAGAGTTATGGAGATGGATGGTGGTGACGGTAGCACAATACGAACATACTTAATACCACTAAACTGTATATTTAAAAATAGTTAAAATGGTAAATTTTATGTTTTGTGTGTTTTACCACAATTTTAAAAGAAAGACAGTTACCTGCCTCGTCAGTAGCACAGCTGATCTCCTGACCCCAGTCCAGTGCCTTCTCATTTCCGCATGCCGGCTCCTCTCCGAGAACGTTCTATTGACGAAGCATGGCAATCATGGCCTCTGCCAGGAGAGGACATCTGCCTAGGACACGTCAAAAAGGGATAATGCTTATTTTAGAATAAGTATTAGAGTAAACTTTACTCAAACTTCAACCTGTGTCTTCTGTATCAGTCAGGGTGAGGACAGGGTTACCCTAGGCAGGAAGCCATTACTGCCCTCAGCTGGTGAGGGCAGGGGAGGGAGTGGTCACTGTAGGACAGGCAATGACCTGTGGAAGAAAAATGTGATGACTGCCACCCACCGCTAACGAGGAGGCAGCTGGTCATATCAATGCACTTCCTCTGGTCTTCTGCTGAAGGGCCTCCCATTGGTTGAACCCAACTGGAGGTCAGAAGGCAAAAGGACTCATTGATGAAATGCTGCTTCACTAGCTATCTGCACATCCCTGAATCTAGTCAATTCCACACCTGAAATTAACCATCCCAGACC
Source organism: Mirza zaza (assembly GCA_008750895.1). NCBI lineage: Eukaryota > Metazoa > Chordata > Mammalia > Primates > Cheirogaleidae > Mirza > Mirza zaza. Next base: position 48,181 of record VSMD01037705.1, read on the forward strand.
CCCAAAATGAAATGACTTGTTTAAGTTCTTCCAGGGATCGACATGGGACTGTGATCTGACAAGACTTCTACTCACACAGTGGTAAAGGATGCGAATACTGGTCAAAACTTGGGATGTCTGCCTCAAACAGAACATCTAAAGAAAGTTTTGTTTTTAAAAGAGATGATATGCACATTTTCCACAGAATTAGCATTCATTAGGAGTTTTTATGCTTTGAACTTTGCAAGTCTGATTCATCACGTTACAAAGAAAATAATCTTAAGATCATGAGTTTTCTTCCCGTTTCTGTCCTAATGATGATCACAGTTTATGAGACATTTAAAGGAAGCTGAAGCAGAGTATTAAATTATAGATATTTAGTTAAATAAAATAAGAAGATAGCTAAGTCAAAGACACTTGTTGAAGATATTCACAGAATTGCATCCTCAAACAGGGATTGTTCATAATTAAAGGACTTAGAAACAATTTTTCAGACTCCTAGAAGTTCACAAGATGGTACTTAAAAAATTGGCATGACAAGACTTTTGAGCACACAATATTGAAACTTTAGGGAAATAAAATAAGAATTGTGCCCTTTTTTCTTCTTTGAGGAAGTATGGCAGCACAGCATAGTAATTAAGAATCCAAGTTCAAAATTCAAAATTTGGGGGTTTAAATCCTGCTTCATCACTTATGAGCTGTACAACTTTGGGTCAGTGACTTCATCTTTCTAAGCCATAGTTTTCCCTATTTGTTAAATGGGAATAATTCACCTACTTCATTGAGGAGTTGTGAGGATTGTATAAAATAAGATATATAGAACACTTAGCACATTGCCTCTCTGGCACTACAAGATGCTCAAAAAAAAATTCTAGCTAGTAGTATTATAACATCATTAATTTTTTTTCCACCAGAAGTGTCTATGCAACCACATTAAATGGCTACTTTCTCACAGCTATTTTGACTGACATTGATTTATTGATCTGTTAAGACCACCCCAAAGTCCAAGTAGATTGTGACACAGTCTACAATTATAAAGCAGTATCTTATGTGAAAAATGGTAAACGGTAAAGATGGATTTGATGGAGAAGCAGGAGGAGGAGGGAAAGGAGACAGGAAAACAAAAAGAGGAAGGGGAGGTATGGAGGGAGAGGAAAGAGCGCCAAATATGGATCTTTTGAGGGGTGAGGAAGGGAGATGCGTTTGATTATTTATTTATTTATTTTAGACAGAGTCTTGCTCTGTTGTCCTGGGTAGAGTGCAGTGGCATCATCTTAGCTCACTGCAACCTCAAACTCTTGGGCTTAAAGCAGTCCTCTTGCCTCAGCCTCCCAAGTAGCTGGGACTGCAGGCATGTGCCACCACACCTGACTATGTTTTTTCTATTTTTAGTAGAGATGGGGTCTTGCTCTTCCTCAGGCTGGTCTCAAACTCCTGAGCTCAAGCAATCCTCCCGCTTTGGCCTCCCAAAGTACTAGGATTACAGGCGTGAGACATTGTGCCGGACGTACAATATGCGTCCTTGATGTGTCAGTTGTCTACCCTGGTGGCCCTCAGACCTACAGCCAGTCACATTTTGGACTAAGGCAGAAAAGTTAAGAGAAATCAGTCCAAATGCTTATGTGTATAGGATATTATCATTCCGAGGACACCAACATTCAGAAAAGGATTTCGTTGCAAGAATTTCGTTGCCATTTTCTCTCTGCAGTTCGCCTGTGAGGAATACTCAGGAGTGGAGGGGCCTCCTCTAGCCCCACATCTTAATTTGACTCCACCACTTGATAGGAACACAGATCCCTGATATTTGGAGGACAGGGTACTTTTTGCCCATCTTAGCTCCTGTCAGCTGTGTGCAAACTGCTCTAAGGACATACACACCTGTCTGCAATTGGGCTAGCGACGGAATGGGGGTAGCAGCCACTGTGCTAAGCGTGGAAATTGACCAAAATTAACTGCAATTTACCATGTAGGCCTTTTGGCAGAAACCACAAGACTTCAATAGACACTAGAGTTTCACGATAGTTACATCAGATATATTCTGCCAGTGTAATTATTGTCTACATATGGAGACAGATTCCTGGTGCTTCCTACTCTACCCTCTTTCCAGTCCTGATTCTATTTGAGTGACTATACTATGGATACTGTACCCACGTCCACTAGCTAGTAGGGTCTTGAAGGATATTAAAAATTTACAGCCTCAAGATGCATGTTGACTTGCTTACATATTATTATATGTCTGGCAGATTCTTCTCTGATCAAATCTGTCAACACATACAGAATAATAATAAAAAAAAAAACCTATAAAGTCACTCCTGTTATTCCTCCCAAAGAAGAAAATGTCTTATCAACATAATTATGGCAGTAACAGAAAAGCCAAGATTAGGTAAACCAAGTCCTTACTGTGTTGATTCTGGAATTAGAAATTCAGTTGTCATAGCCCAATGTGCCCATCATAAGCTACATTTGGAAAGAGCTCTCATTTATGGGCAGTAAAACTGGCTGCAAAGCATTTTAGTTTCTTATCTGCAGAGCCATGTGATGCCTTCCTTGACCCCTTCTGTTTCCTTTTGGGGAGGCAGAAGGAACTCTCCCACTGTTCTTGGTTTCCTTTACTTTTATTTGAGAAATAAACAAACAGAGGCAAATCGTCCTTGTGCCATCAAGTTTACAGTTTCCTAATTCCTGTGGCTGAGGTTTGAACCAATTCTCTGTGTTCTGTTTCCTTCTTTGTCCCCGTTTTCTGTCGCTTGTCCCGAAGCTTTGTTATAATTACAGAAGTTCTGTGATCATTTCTGGTAGGTCTCTTGTGGTTCTTGTACGGAAAGCATTCTGCATGTTGACATTACTTATTCACATAGCATGTTCCTTATGAGAAACAACTTAATCTGCCTTTGAAGGAGACTACTTTTAGAAACAGAAATTTAAGAACTGAATTCTAATAAGTTTCAGGATAGGTGATATAGACAGGAATCTATAGAGCACCAAGACTGTATGTGTTTGCTTAATGGGTTTTTAAACAATGTAGAAGTTTCTTCAGATTGGGGGATTTGATTATTAATTCATTTAAAAGAATACTACATAAAATGAGCCTCTGATATTAGATTCTATATTGCTTTAATTATACCGTATGTGCTATGTAGCTACTCATAAAATAAAAAGTAGGCAGCTTAGATTAAGTTCATTATTATTCTATGAAATAAATTCAAAGCTATATCCTGAAAAATCAGAAGGTCATGTTTGGTCATTTAGTACCTAACTGCAAAGGGGAAGAGAAATGTAGAGATTTTGTACATTGTAGAGAAATGCTATCACAATGAAGAGAGATTACTTGAGCCTAACGTTTTACGGTGGAAGGAGAAGAGAGCACATACTGTACAGACGTTTGCTGGGTGACTGACGTCGCTGAGTGCTTTACATATATTGTTTTATATAATATTGTCAAAGTGCACCAGACTTCCATTATCATGACCTGTTTTTAAGAGGAAATGGAGAGGTTAACTAGTTTGCCCAAGGTCATGTGGCTAGGATGCGATGAAGCTTGGATCCGTAAAAGTCAGATTCCTAAATTTTATCTTTTGCTACGAAACCACCTGATATATATCGGGTTTTTCTTCTTATATTAAAACTTGCTTTGTTTTGGATAACAGACAGCTCAATGTCAAAATGCATTGGCTTTATTATCTTGATGGAGTGCAGAACCCACGTGAGGGTCATACTGGAGCGGGTGAGGTAGAAGAGGAAGCACACACTGTTTGTTCTTCCTGGAAGAACCCTCCCCTTGCGCGGTGCAGCTTGGGCTTCTTGAGTGAATAAAATCTCAGCAGTGTCTTTCTTTAGATTATGATTCCCCGCGCTGAGTGAAAGTAGATGAAAAGTAATACTAAAACACTTGCAGTTGTCACTATTGATGAAATTCATTGGCCAACTAGGTTATGAAAACCTTCTCACGATGTGTCGACCCCTTTCGGGACCGAGCCCTATTGCAGGTGTGGCCTTGGGATCTTCCTCACGCTCCAAAGGTGGCCTGCGGGGACTGTGCAACCCTGGGAAAGTCGCTGAACATCTCTGAAACGTGTGTCCTTCCTTAGTCAAACTGAGATAATGTTTTATTACCCTAAAGGTGGAGTCTCTGGATAGATGAGTTTTCCATTGTTAAAAACATTTTTAGGCCGGCCTCAGTGGCTCACGCCTATAATCCTAACACTCTGGGAGGCCGAGGCGGGAGGATCACTTAAGGTCAGGAGTTCCAGACCAGCCTGAGCAAGAGTGAGACCCCGTCTTTACTAAAAATAGAAAGAAACTACTTGGACAGCTAAAAATATATAGAAAAAAAATTAGCTGGGCATGGTAGTGCATGCCTGTAGTCCCAGGTACTCGGGAGGCTGAGGCACAAGGATTGCTTGAGCCCAGGAGTTTGAAGTTGCTATGAGCAAGGCTGACGCCACGGCACTCTAGCTTGGGCAACAGAGTGAAACTCTGTCTTAAAAAAAACACCATTTTTACGCAGTCTATCATAAATTAGTCAGTGGAGGTCCCCCTGCCACAGAAGCCTCTGTGCAGTGAGAGCCCTGTGCCACCCAACGGGCGAGCACTGGAGCGATGCCCCCTCCTGTTCCTGTCAGAGGGCTCAGGTCTCCACGCTGCTCCTGCCCATCGATGGCTTCCAAACCCAGATGCCCACATCATCCTTTATCTCCAAAGCAGACGCTGGTTGCTTCAGACATTCCAGGGTCTGCATTTTCCTGAAATCCCAGGTAAGCCAGGTGAGGCACGAGGCCCCAGCAGACGGCAAATGGGCCGTCCCTGGAGAGCTGCTGTCACCCCTGCCTGGCCTCGCCATGCGGCTTCACCACAGCCACCGCCAGAGCGGCCTGTGAGGCGATGGGTGCTCTTCGGCACCCTTTGGTGAGATCTATGAAAAATGCTCACTCCTGGACACATGACATGGCCCCATCTTGCTCACCAACCTTTTCTCAGACTCCCCTTTCTGCCACTCTTGGACTCCAGCCCAAACCGGCCCCGGTACCCCCGTGCCCAGCATGCCTGCGCCAGGCCTTGCTTCTGGGAGCATCTCTCCCGTCCATACCCACTCTGTAGCCCTCTCTCTGGCATCGCCCCACATCTGCCAGACGGTCTGTATGTAACACAGCCTCAACAAACTTTTTTTGAAATAAAACAAAAAGGAGAAAAAAAAGAAACCTACGATGGTCACTTCACCAACTGATGCCAAAACGTCAGCGTCACTCCCCTCCCTGCTGGCCCCTGCCCCGTCCACCCTGGGCCCACCCTCAAATGACATCGTAAGGCTTTCTTCCTCCTTTCCAAGCTACGGGGTCAGGATTCCTCCCAAACCACAGGGTGAACAGAGGTCAGGGCACAAGCACACTTACCCCCACCCTCCTCCACCCCAGAGCCTCTTCAAAACAGTTGTGCTTGAGAAAAAAGATAATTAAGTGTAGTATACAAGGGAAATGACATGCAAGAAAAGTTACTGATGTGAAATACAATTTAAGGAAAAACTAGGGTGAGATAATATCTTTTGGGGGATAGCTATTAAACCAGAGAAATGTCTTGAAACCTTGCCTGTGCAGAACTGTGTTCAAGGAAATTCTTAAAAAGAATGAGCTCGTGTAAGTGCTTCAGGAGCAGTTACTAGGGAAAAAAAATGAGTTTGTAGAAATATCTGTGAAACCAGAACTACCTGAAGAGTCCAGGCGTGAGCCACCAAACCTGGTGACCTAGAAGATGTGTCTGATTCCAGGTGTGCACTCACTTGTGTGACCTTGTTAGAAAGTGTGCTAGGCTGGTTACAGCAACGGGCCAATAGACCGAGCTCAACACTGTGCTAGGCAAATAATAAATATCTCATTTCATCCTTCCTGCAACCCCAGTAAGGGAGGGACCACTGTCCCCATTCTACACGTAAGTACCTTGAGTCTCATAGAAGGTAACTCAGTCGCACAAGATCCTACATGTCTAAGTGTAAGGATTTGAATCCAGGTTTTTCAAATTTCAAATCCACCTCTTATCTCCCCTACTTCACAGAGAAAACTTTGCAACATAACTGAAGAAACTACTCTCATAAAACAGTCACAGGGCAGGATATATACCGTGTTTCCCCCGAAAATAAGACAGGGTCTTATATTTATTTTTCCTCAAGAAGACACCTAGGGCTTATTTTCAGGGGATGTGTTGTTTTCCCCTCAAAGCCTCAGCTTGCAGCACCGACAGGATGGCTGAGACCTCACAGGGGAAGCCGACCTTGTTGGTGGGGCTGCCCGCACCTTTCCGGTCACCTCTGGGATAGAAGCTGTCACGATGGGGCAGATAAGAAGGGCTGCTCGTCTTCTTTCCTGCTCCGCCACGAAATGCATGGGTTGTGCAGATGTGCTGTGTAGCCACGCCTGTCACTAGGGCTTATTTTCGGGGTAGGGCTTCTATTGCGCAAATGCTTTGAAATCCTGCTAGGGCTTATTTTATGGGTACATCTTATTTTCGGGGAAACGCGGTACAACACAGTGCTAACCTTAAGCCTTGATAAATGGTGTTGATTTCTGACAGCTTTCTAAAGCAGTAACTATGATCAACTCACCCATATCTGAAAACAAATTGACAATGAGTAAGTATTTATTGAGTGGGTACTGTTGGCCAACTCCTTTGTAAGTTGCCTTTAGATACATTAAGCAAATTTTGCTCACAGCGATCTGTGAAATAGGGTATTATCACCTGCAATTTACAGAAAACGAAACTGACACTCCGGTCAATAGTTTGTTTGGGGCCCGTGTTTTGAAAAACGTGGTTTGAAATGCGGCTAGATCTTTGGGATGGGATCTCCTTCCTCCAGGTTGATAAGACAGTAGGATGTTAGTTGGGGCCCTGTGTCCATCATCGTCCCTATTTAGTGACAGTGTGTGAATGTGGCCGGCGTGGAGACAGCCCTGTGGAGCGGTGGGGAGACACAGGCTCCTGGTGATGTCGTCTGAGCCTCTGAGTGCAGCTGGGCTTGGTGCTAGGCCTGCTCTTGGATTCTTCCTGGTTGGCTCGATTTGGTATGAACTGTGTTTCTTTCACTTCTGAATGAAAAAGTCTTGACTAATGTAGCGATCACGTATCAGGGGCCCAGCCCGTACCGGGCCCTTCAAGTCCATTAGAACACAAGCCTCGCGGAGGCAGGGACCTGCGTTATTTTTATCTATACCACTTATTACCATCTACCATATATATGGTACTTATTTAATTGGCTGGTGTGTCACTAACCCCCACCCCACAGAAGCTGAGCTCCAGGTCCAGCTCCTGGTGTGAACCTCAAGGCCATGGTCTTAGCAAGCTGAGGAGCAATTGAGAGTTCTGAGCAGAGGAGGGGCATCATCTGACTTGCTGTCTTCACAGGGGTCCTCTGTGTTTAGAAGAGACTGAAGGGAAGGTGTGAAGAATGGAAGAAAGGATACCAGTTTGGAGGCTCAGCAATATCCAGGCAGGAGATGAAGGTGACTTGGACCAGGTGTCTCTTTCTCCTCCAAAAACTGGATTGTTTAAGGCAATAACATCCTCCTTCCCAGCTACTGATTTAGGAATAGGCATGTGACATGATGATAGCCAATGGGGTAGGACAGGACATCTGCTGGAGCTTCTCTGTACTAGAACCACAGGAGAGAGTCACTCTGTCTTTCCTCTGGATATAATTGTGCCTGATGTGATAGCTAGAGTGTCTGCAGCTATCTTGTTACCAGCCTGAGAATGAACTGACATATGGAGGTCGGTAGAGCTCAGAGACAGAAAGAATCAGCATCCTGGTGACATCAGTGAGCCACTGAATCAGCTAAGCCTGGCTCTGAACTTCATTGTGAGGCAGTATATTTCTTTATTATTTAAGACAGCTTGAGGCAAAATTCCTGTTGCTTACACCTTAAAGCATCCTGATCCAAGAGGATGCTCTTTTATCCTTTTGAGAATGAAGTAGCAAAGGATTTAGAAATGTTTCCAATGTGTTCAAAACAACAGATCCTGCACTATAATGCTGGCGCCTTGATTTTTGATGTGGAAGGAAACAAGTTGGTGGAGGAACCAGTGTGCCACGCTATGGCACCCAGGAGCAGTGTTTGTCCAACTGCAACTTGTGACTTACTCGTAGGTCCTAGAAACAATTAGTGGGTCTAGACGAGCATTGAAAAACCTGAATAGAACAAATAAGATAGAATAGAAAACATCAGAGTGCACAGAAGAGTACGTATCACCTTGTGGAACTTGTGTTTCTAATATGTAATCAGCTATGTGTCTATACTGAGCCTTCATGGAAGGTGTCTGTCTTATTGCAGGTCATTCACGGCGGAAGGGTTTGAGAAATGCTGTCTAAGAATAAACTGAGGCTCTGACCATCCTACTTTACTCATGATGGCTCTCTAAATCACCAGCACTGACCAGCTGATTTGCTTTAATTGTACAAAATAAATCCAACATCTTTTCTAATAAAAATGATTCTCATGTGACTGTAATAAAATATTCCTTCTCCAATAAAGACGATGCCCCAGAGGACGCACGAATCATCAGGGATCCAGGACATGAGCTGAGCCCCGGGAGCTCCGTGGGTGCGGGCTGTGCTGCTGGGTAGAGCTGCTCTTGGCGTCCCTCCCCAAGACTCTTTTGTGTGCCACCGGTGGTTTCTGCCTCAGTCTTGCTTCTCATGCTGACGTTGGGGAGGAAACGAAAGAGATTTATTTCCACGGCGCTGTTAGGGAGGGCAATGGTATTGGTGTAGATGCATATTAAAGCTGATTGACTTTAATTCCAAAGAGATTAGAAATCGCCTCCCAAAGTGCAATTTCCAGTGCAGTGTGTTTTCCATTAGGCGGCCCATCGCAAGCCCTGCTTGTCACACATGGCCGTGAAATTAACATATCACAGGTGAGGCGTCTGTGCTGTGTGTCGCATTCCCTCGTCTCACCTTTAATCTCAGTGCAGGGTTCATGGCCGGCTTTCTGCAGTCTCCGACCGGCCTCGGGTACCTGCCTGGCTACCGGTCCATGCTCAGCCTCGGGCCTGTCCCGATGCTGCCACCAAGCCTCTGCCTATGCACAAGGCAGCCCAGAAGTGTCAGAGACTTAATATCCCAGGAAACAATGTTCAAATAACGAGGGATGTGCGCCGATGGACGCATGCTCTAGCCTCCTGTCCTTTGGGGGACGATCCCAGGTAGAATTCTGAGTGCTTCTCGGAGCGCCTGGCGGAGTCGAGTCCCCACCGTCTGAGGCTGGACCTTGACAGTGTGTCATACTGACTGTCCCTCCTGCCCTGTCTCTCTCTTCCCTTTCCCTGCTTCCTGCTCTTCCTGCGATGCCCTCCCAGAAAGAACACCGGCCCAAGTCCTCACATGGGATTTCTGCTTATAGGGGAATTAACAAAGAATCTAAACTCAACAGAATCTGACTTAGGAAAAAATAAAACTAAATGATTTCATGAACCAAACAAAGCCTGTGCGATATGATATGCTCATATACAAATGTTTTTGAAAACAATAGGAAGATATTTGGTAAAAAAATGAGTTAGGGGAGCAGAGCTGTTCCTTGAAGGAATAAAAGAAATTGAGGCCCAAAATGAGACATTAGTAGTGCAATTTAGTAATGTCCTAGAATGGAAGGTGGTTGTCTCTGAGCCCATTTCTTATCTACTTGGGAGCTGAAAAAGCCCACAGTGGATGGGCAGCAACCAAGAACATGGGCAGGCACCCCAGGGGTATCTAAGCGCCAGTCTTGTCTTCAGAAAGGTGCCAGCCGATGCCAGCGGCCCCACGGCACCGGCGTATCTCCAGGCAAAACTCGAGAATGGGGGACATGAAAGTCTATGCTGGGAACAGTCTTTCACGAATAAAGATACAAGGGGAAAGAGAAAAAAAATCAATTAGAAAAATAGTGATTTTAGAAATATGCCAGTATTGTTTTTAAAATATGGAAAAATCTTTCCTAAATTTGGAAAGCAATTGAGTTAAAGGCTCTAATGAACAAAGTGTATTCGAATGTCAAGGTGCAGAATCATTTTCAAATACAGAAATACAATCTGATTTACTAAACCAATGATCTAAAAGGTTCCTTAGGCAAATTGGTCTAGTAAAAAGTTAAAAACAGCTTATAACGTGTGCTGTTGGTTATTTTTCGCTTAATGAATGCCTGAAATAGTATATCACTGCAAGCATTTTAAATATCTTCCTGTGCTTCGCTTTATGTTATTTATGGGGAAGAAGATATTTTTAAAGTGGTAAATCCTTGCTCGACCTTCTTTTAGAATATCACAAATGACGCTTTCATGACGTCTAGATTAATGGCACTCTCCTGTCCTGACGTGTACTGACAGAGCATGACACACAACACAGAACCTATCATTTTTTTTCTATCTTTAGCTTTGTTCAGGCCCTTATTAGTGTTGAGTCAAGTTTGGGTTTTTGAATTTCTAGAGAGCTGTCGAGGAGTTGGAAAAGGTCCAAAGAGAGACAGAAACCATTAAGAGGATGAAGAATCAGCCTTGGGAGGAAAGGTGAAAGAAGCTGAACTGGCTTCACCTTGAAAATTACAGGCCAAGGACTGATTTAATAGCTTTCTTCCAGAAAGGATGGTTTATTTGAAGGAGGATGCGAGCTGGCTTTTCTCCATCTCTATAGAGATGAAAACCAGACCAAATTGGATTAGAATGCAACAAGAGAGTTCTCTGTGACCTCAGGCAGAACTCAGCTGCAAAGGTGATTAAACTCTGTCATTACCATCACTGGAGAGCTTTGAAAATGTGCACAACAGCCATTAGTTATGGGTAGTTTAGGCAACTCACTGGAGGAAGAAATCCCTTTCAACTCTACATCTCTGGGTGTTTGCATTCTCAAAAGCCATGTTCATGGGTTTAGTCAGTGCATAGGAGAGAGTAGATTTCCCAAACTGGGATACAAGGTGGTCAGAATATATCATCTTTCATTCTGAAACTAGAAAGATTCAACATAAAATGAAGATCAAGCATATGCCCAAGTCACGCAACTCTAAGAGACGCTTTGCAAATATTGTTAATAAAGTTGGCATTTCCCAAATTTCATAAAGGGAGTAAGGGAAACCAGGTTGACACATATCTGAGAGACACTGAGATTTAATAATATTCATTACACCTCTATTGAACACCTGCTATGTTTCAAGCAGTGTGCGGGGCACTGGGGATTCTAAGCCAAAGATGACATGTCATGTCATTGCCCCTGGGAGTGTACAATCTGTTGAGGAAAGGGACACATTGCTGCCTAGTCCTGTGATAGGGAGAACTACAACGTGCTGTACGAGCACTTGAGTGGGACCCCTAGTCCAGAAGGGGTGTCCAGGGAAGGCTTCCAGAAAAGGGGCTCTGGAGATGAGATTTGGAAATAGATTAGATGTAAAATCGGCACAGGAGGGATTTCTAGTAGAGAAGAAGATGGATGTTAAAGGAATAATAATACAGGAAATGAACACATGTTCAGTGCTGACTGTGTACCGGGTACTACGTGCTTAATCAGTGTGAATTCAGTTAATCATCAGGATATCTCTCATTTATTCATTCATCAAATATTTGAGCACCTGCTATGTTCTAGGAAATGCGCATACACAGATTCTGCTCTCCTAGAGCTTAGTGCAGGGGCACGCTATACAATAACTGGGCAATCATCTATGAATACTTCATTATGAAATTTTCAATAAGTTGCTGAAAATATTTGACATATTTACATAAAACAAAAAGTATCCCCAAACGGCATGTCTCTAAATGTATATGCGTATGTCAATATACTTCAAACATATGAACCACTCAGCAGTTAAAATTAATTCACACACAAAACAGGCAACCTAATTAGAGTTTAGAGAGGGGGTGATGATGTCTGCTGAGCCCATGACTTTTGTCCAGTACGGTCTAGTAGTGTAATGCCTTCGTGGTCTAGCGGTGTGATGCCTTCCTGGTCTAGTAGTAATTATACTCTCAGACAAATGCCTTTGTCTTAGACTATTTAGCATTTCTGTCTTTTCTCTGCCTTGTCAAAGACTCCTAGAATTGCCACCACTCAGCTTACCTCGACAGAGCTTTGTTTTTTTTTCTCAAAAGAGTCTCTTAACCTTACCCAAACCCCTATGTTATTAGTCTACTTGGTGTGGTCCAGAAAACAAGCAGATGGATGGGAGAGAAATCTGCCATCCTTGATTGTAATAAACATGTTTTTACATATTGACAGGGTAATGTTTAAACAAACAAATCAAAATGTTCTGCTTCAGTGGTATTACAGGTAATAAATACAAAAATTTAATTTCATTTTTACAACCTAGATCTGAGCACTTCTCCTTTGTCAGGTCTGGTTAGAAACAGAAAGACATTGTGAAAGATAATCAATTCTACTCTGAATGGTTTCTCACTTGCTTGTATATTACTACCCCGTCAGGACGAAGCTGCCCATACACGCACAGGGGAAGAGAAGAGAGGACTTTGCAAAACAAACAAGACCCCCACATGCACATTCACGTGGTTTTATTAAAACATATACATGTTTACATCTATAGTTTATTAAAATATATGCTTCCTTTATATATATTTATATATTTAAAATAACTTCTTTGCTGATAATTTGATAATATATTAGTCTGAGTTGAAGTTTTGGAATTATATCTGGGAATATCAAGTCTGAAGTGGTAACTTCTTAGAGACTGACCCTATGTCTACATACAGCAACCCGATTATACGTATGCATATATACAAACACACTGAAGTTAAATATGTACATTAACATGTTCAAAACTGATCTCTTGCTGCCCCCTTCCTCACCCTTCTTAGTTTATAGAAATTTCATCCTTCCTATTGTTCACGCCAAAATCCCGACTCATCTTTGATTTCTCACTCGCTCTCTCTCTTCCCCTCTCTCTTTTCAAGACCGACAAATATGGTTGTGCAGGTTATACACTGCACAAGAGAAGGAGTTGCCATTCACATTGTAGGCACCATAGATCTGTGTACTAAGTATAATAATTTTCCAGCAGCTGGCAATTCTAATAAAATAAAGTACATTGAAACAATTTTCTAAAAGATGGAAGGAAAATGTCTTGATTTCAGGCCACAGGGGTCTGTTTCACCACCTGCACTGAATTGTCACCGCAGCCTCCTTGCCTCTGTCCTTGTCCTCATGCGGTCATTCTCAGCACAGGAGTCAGCGTGACCCTGTAGGTCAGGTCAAGTTGCGCCTCTACTCGAAACCTGTCAGTGAGCTTTCACTCAGAAAACCCAAAGTCCTTACAACGCCCTGTGAGCTCTGTCTCTGATACTGCCCTGAAGTCATCTCTACCACTGTCCCCACCCCCTGCCATGTCAGCCTCCTTCCTGTGCCTGGCAAACTTCCCCCTGGGCTCGCTCCCTTCCAGCCGTCAGATCCTCATTCAAAAGCCACCTTTTCCATGTGGCCTTCCCTGGCCACCCTGTTCAAATCACAGCCCTGACCCATCACTTCCTACCCCCTTTCCTAACTTTAGTCATAGCATTTGTCACCATCAACAATTTGATAAATTTTATTTTTATAAATGTCAACCTCATGAAGGCAGGGATTTTCATCTGTTTTGTTCAGTGTGGAACTCAGGCACTGGAATGATTCCTGGCACAAAGGAAGCACTCAGTACAGACTTGTCATGTGAGTGTGTCTTCATTTACAGATTAGGAAACTAAGACTTAGAAAATATTAAGTCACTTTTTAGGGCCAACACCCAGTAAATGGTGGAAACAGGGCACAATTCCAGGCAGTTTAACTCCAGACTCTGTGTGCTCTACTGCTGTATGCATAATCAACACGATTCTTTAATCATGGTAATGACAATAGCTAATTTTATTTTTTTTGAGACAAGTCTCACTCTGTTGCCCTGGCAGTGATGTCAGCCTCACTCACAGCAACTTCAAATTCTTGGGCTCAAGCAATCCTCCTGCCTCAGCCTACAGAGTTGCTGGGTCTACAGCTATGCACTGTCATGCCTGCCTAAATTTTTTAAAATTTTTTGTAAAGGCAGAGTCTCACTACATTGCCCAGGGTGGTCTTGAACTCCTGGCCTGAAACAATCCTCCCACCTTGGCCTCCCAAAGTGCTAGGATTACAGGCATGAGGCATCGTGCCTGGCTGATAGCTAATATTTTTAATGCCAACTTTCCATGTATTATCTCATTTAGCTCCAGGAAACATCTCATCTAAACCATATTGGAGTCCTTGAAGTTTTGGCAAATTAGCGATCATGCCATCCAAGCACAACCAAAGAACAGAATTTTCTTCCTAAACCCTGAAGGGTAACACAAACTTCCCTTCTCCCCGAGTGGGAGGCAGGAAATGACAGCAACTTCAAATTTCACACGAACAAATTGAAAACCGTGTAGCTACAGGATAAGCCCTGTTGTTCATTACCATCCTATTATAGGGTTGGCATCTTTTACTCGATGTATCGTTTCCCTCCTCACCCGTGCATTCACTCATTCAACAAACATAATTGGACACTGCCGCCCTGCAATGTGCTATGCCGCGTTCAAGGCTATGAAGACAAACGAGATACATTCTCTGCCCTTGAGGGCCTCACAGCCCAGCGAGAAACAAATGTGAAATAAGTAATTCCACCGAAGGGGAAGTGTGACATGAGAGGAGCAGCACGGAGCTGTGGCAGCCAGAGCAGGAAATGGGAAGGTCACTCCCACCCAGGAGACACGGGAGGACGGCCCGGAGGAAACGCCCCATGACCAAGGCTTCACCAGGTAAGACTAGGGAGAAGGGCCTCCAAGCGGAGAAAGGGAGTTGCGCAGGCGCAGAGAGAGGGGGTTGCGCAGGCGCAGAGGCAGGACCCACGGGCGTCTGGGTAACTCTGTGCAGCTTAGTGTAACTGGCACTGGGAAGGCAGGTGGGGATGGGGTGGGAGAAAGGAAAACAGGAGCCAGAAGGACTTGAAACAGGGTCATGATCAGATCAGATCTGCATCTTATAAAAAATCCCCCAGGAGGACGCATGGAAACCAAGTCCAGGGGCAAGGCCGGCCAGCCCGAGGCAGCAGACACCTGGCACTCTGAAGCTGCTGCTTTGATGTTTTGACTCAGGGATATTTTGAGGTGGCCTAAAAGTCATTTAATTTCCAGCTCCTAAAAATGACCAAGTCATGTACAAAACAGCCACCTCACCTCATCACAGAGCCTCACCCCTTGCCAACTCCTGCATCTGGCATGAAATTCAGGGAAGGGGAGAGGTTGGGGCTGGAGCCAGGAGTAGGGTGAGAATGAGACAACATCTCACAGACGAGCCACATACAACCAGGTAACTGTCGCCGCAGGTTCCTGTGCTAGAAAGAGCCATTAATATGCAACACGCATACCTCTCCTCTGTGAGTTCCCTTGTAATTTGCAAGAGCTGCACCTCAAAATCTCTGGTTACTCTCTTGCTATTATCATTGTAACAATGATTTATTTTTGGCTAAAAAATATTAAGTGCTTTAACTGATACTTCTATTTTCCATTAGAAAGATCTTGCGAATGGAAACTTCTGCTTTTATGGGCTTCCGTATAATGTTTATTTGGAGATTCGTGTTATGCACAGGGAAGGAAGCTAGCAAGAGAGTATATCAACTGGGATGATTTTAGCTGTTAAGTAAAAAGAAAAGCTATGGGCTTGAAGGAGTTCGGAGAATGCCACCCAAAAATATGCTTTGGTACGCTGATGACTTTGAACGGAGGAACTTGGAGACCAGCAGATGCAGGCAAAGGCTTCCTCTGAGCTCCCCTTCCCTGTCCGAAGGTAGATCCCCTAGAAGGAGCTAAGTTGTCACAAATCCCCTCCCCAGAAATCTCATCAACCAGGGAAGAGTAACTAAGATCCGAGGAGAGGTGGACGCCACGTCCAGACACGCTTCGTCACAGGTTGTCACCTACTCTTCCCAGAGCCCATTCATCTCTCCCAGAAATCACTTACTCTCCCCAAAGTTGCCTGCATTGCCCCTCCCGCTCCCCTGTGAAGAGAGTATAAATTTTAAATTAAGGATATTGCCCCAAATAAACTGACTTTTCTTTTGCTTTTTAAAAAGGTTTATTTTTTATTTTAGTGTATTATGGGGGTACAAGTGTTAAGGTTACATATATTGCCCATGCTCCCCTCCCCCTCGAGTAAGAGCTTCAAGTGTGTCCATCCCCTAAATGTTGTACATCTTACTCATTGTGGTTGTATATACCCATCCCCTCCTCCCCCTCCCACCCTCCCGACACCCAATAAATGTTACTCCTATATGTCCACTTAGGTGTTGATCCGTTAATACCAATTTGCTGGTGAGTACATGTGGTGCTTGTTTTTCCATTCTTGAGATACTTCACTTAGTAGAATGGGTTCCAGCTCTATCCAGGAAAATACAAGAGGTGCTAGATCACCATTGTTTCTTTTCTTTTCTTTTTTTTTTTTTTTTGAGACAGAGTCTCACTTTATTGCCCAGTCTAGAGTGAGTGCCGCGGCATCAGCCTAGCTCACAGCAACCTCAAACTCCTGGGCTCAAGCAATCCTGCTGCCTCAGCCTCCCAAGTAGCTGGGACCACAGGCATGTGCCACCATGCCCGGCTAATTTTTTCTCTATATATTAGTTGGCCAATTAATTTCTTTCTATTTATAGTAGAGATGGGGTCTCGCTCTTGCT
>VSMD01037706.1:0-32828 GCA_008750895.1 Mirza zaza
ATGGGTTAACCTTTAAGAATTAAACTACTAGTTACTTCTCACTGGCAAATTGAAGAGGAAAACAACTATTTGGGGGGGGTAAGTCAGCATTCAACTATTTAACCTTTTATACAGAAATACTATGTGTTCAAAACAAATGTATTTTACAAATGGTTTGGTTGTGCTTTGCTGGACTATTTATTTCTTCATTCTTGCTCTGGGGCTATAAAATTTTAGGACTCCCCCAAAAAAGAATCCAGACAAAATTAATAGTCAGGAATTCACTCTTATTGGAAACATAGATTAAAAATTTCAATGCGATTAATGCTTGAGAAATATATTCTGCATTTCATTAACATGCATATTATACACAAATGAAATTCCTTAAAGTCAAAGGAAGCCTAATATCCTAATTGATTAAAAATGTATGTAGCTTTTAAGATCTTCTCTTTTCCATAGAAAATATTCATTTCTTTTTCCTCTTAATTTCATAGGACACACAGAATATGGTAAATTGTTGGAAAGATAAGATCTGATGAAAAGTTTTTTTGAAGACAACTCTAATGTGTAGCATAAACACATTTATTGAAGGAAAGCATTAGAAATCGGGTGAAAGCAAAATATGTAGGATTAGGTTTTCTAAAATTATCCCTTATACTTTCACAAGTCAATTGATTTATACCCCTCTGGGCTCTATTGCTCCATTTAAAAAATAATGACATATACTTCTTAAGGACACTGTTGTATTACTGTCGTTTTATTGTGTAACTCAGAGATAAGGCAAATTCTCTTCTTGGAATATAAGAAAAAATATAATAAATGAATGTATTTGGAGAAAAGGCCAGTTCCTCATCTGCATTTCATATGGATTATTTATTATTCTTTTTTTTAAGTTTTCAAAATCATAACTATTATTTTGAGAAACTCTGCATACGTTTTGTAATTTTTCCTTATCCTTGAGAGTATCATTTTTGAAATGAAAATACGCATGAGAAAAATGCTGTATGGGGCAGCTGAATTTTGTCTATTGTCTGCTTCTTCTAAGCTGCCTTTCATTAGTGGCTGGAGCCCTGGAAGATGGGAATAGTGACTCAGTGAATATTGACTGCCTCGGAAATATAAAAATCTGCTCACTTTCCGTCCTCAGAGTTATAGATACCCATTTCATCTTATTATGTGTCCTATGTCTAGAAAAGATGTATAAAATTTATCCCACGGACAGCGAACGCACAATTATGATGAACCATTATGCATTATGATTTTTCATTACTACTGTAGTTCAAATCAGATCATATCAACAGAGAAAGAGCGTACACTTTTCTTTTTCAAGGATAGGCTTTGTAGTTTATATTGTGATGAGATTTCTGCAGCAGTACTGGATGGGAGAATGCCCTACTTAAATCATGAATCCTTTGGAAAAAGTGTCCAGGCAGAGTGTTGTACCTTTTGGCTGTAGTCTCTTTACAGGGCTTTCTTTCTTACCTCTTTTTTTTAAATTTTCTCCCCACAGCTGTAATTAAAAGGAATCCATGGCTAAGAGATCTAAGTCTTAAATGAAATCTTGTACGGAGTGAATATGCGTGAGACATCAATAATAGATTTGGAGTTGGACAAGCAGAGGCTACTTTCTGCTCCCTTTTGTACCTCGGCCCCTGGTCCGTCAGCTGCAGAGTTGACTCTGACACTTTTAGGGAACAAAGTATCGCCAGCACTACCTCTCCCCGCCCCCCCACCTCAATTCAAACCTCATCTGAGAACTCCTGAAATGAAGCTGTCACTCAGGGCTGCTTGGGGACCTGTCAGCACAACATTGAGCCTTTTCATTTTGATGGGTCAGCCTGCAATCCCCTTGAAAGAGAAGTCCGTGCCACCGTGGTTTCTCTTTCCACAGGAATTCTGAATTCTAATGAAACTCCAAATCGCTCAATAAAGGCAGGGGCACGAGGAAGTAATCCAACGCAGATCTGAGTGAAATTTGTATTTTATCTTTTTTTCCCAGCCCATTATTCTAATCGCTTAGGTGGTTCACAAAGGGTTGGTTCGCAGGGCAGGCGCAAGAGGAATGAGGTGTCCTTTGTCCTGATGCTACACTGAGATTAGGTAGCAGCTCTCTGAAAATGAAAGGCCGTGGCTCAAATTTCCTTGGGTAAATATCCATCCACCTATTGTAGTTTGCACCTACAGTGCTACACATACATTTCTAATATGTGCTGGGCTGATAGAGAAGACAGAAATTCATATTAATGATTTTTTTTTATTTTTTGTGTGCCAATGAAACTGTCTTTCAAAAACCTCACGCAAACCTTTTGCCACAAAATGAAGAAAATAGCATCTTTACTCTCTACTTTGTGATCAGAAAGCAGCCATGCCTCGTATATATCATCTGGACAGCATCACACAAATTATTATTTTCATTATGCTCTTTCAACAATGTTCACATTTCTGAGATACTTACATTGAGTGTCATACATTGTTCAACCCCTGTCTTTTCTCCCTCTTTTATTTTTTTGGAAAATAATTAATAAAACTTTGACAAGGAAGGCATTATTAATGTGATTGCCCACTAAATACTATTTCTTAGTATATTTATGTAGTATATGCTAGAATTATAGTGTCGATTTACATGAAAAGGCAATTCCTCAGAAATTTACCATTGATTTTTTTTTACCCCATTTCTGGTATATTTATATACTTACTATATTACAGTATATATGATATATATGTAGTAGATATAGTGTGTGTATGTATGTATGTGTATATGTGTATGTGTGTGTATATATATATATATATATATATATATATATATATATATATATTCCTAGCCCATTCGGACAGATTGGCACTAGAAAGCTGTAGGGATAAATAAGTAGGCATACCTATATAGGTATACATTATCTACCTATAGATATAGATGTAATGAAGTTGACTTTATTGCTTTGCAACCAGCTGAACCCCAGTTAACCTCTGTTTTTATTATTTAACCTTCACGAAGAGCTAATGAGCAATATTTCAAATGTTACCATGTCCTTCCAACCTTTACAACTGTACAATCATATTTGAGTTACTTAAAACCTAAGAGCCACCAATCCATATTGTCTTCTCCCACTATGACACATCACCCTAAATATGTCAACTGCCTGTACTGTAACTGTCCAAAGAACATCTGTTATAATGCCAGGTGCTTCAGTGTCCAGACATCCGTGATAATTTTTCCCCAGTTGATACAGAGGACACAACAGACTATTGCATATAAAACAATTCCTCCTTACCCAGCCTGGTTGATTTTTACGTATTAAGAAGAATGTTTGAAAAAAACAATCAGAAATATTACATTGTGATTTCTCTTGTAGTTTTTTTCCATGATGCATTTTATTCTATATGCATGAACTACTAGAAAACAGTGAAATATCCTATAAAAAATTGAAATCTGCCCTATAAAGGAGGGAGAAAGAGAATAAGAGAAGAATGAAAGAGAAAGAAAATCATGTTATATTAATAGGGTTTTTTTTTTCTCTTAATCCATTCTTAGTCTAATATATAGAAATATTAGGATGAACAAACCCAGGGCAGTTTGAATTGTTAATCTCCATTTTTCAATCAGATTGACTCACTATGGAGCTAGGCATTACTGTATCTTTCTTATGGTTAATTATTGCTCGATTCTGATTTTTGTGTGTGCTAAATGTTTATATACATGTACTCTGCCGTAGACAAAAATGTCTCCCCTTTTGTCTTGTTTTAGATTCAATCGCATATCGACTGTGCACACACACCACACTGAGGCTTAGGAGAACTTTAAAATTAGACACTATGGAGCTTTCAAAACTATCAAGAATAGATATTATTTTTTTTCTAAAACCGCAGAAGCCACTAACATTGCCTGAGGCTTTATTTTATTATTTTTGTGGTATTTTCTAAATATGAAGTATAAAGACCCAGTGGGGAAGTTTGTATTAGATTTTAGTTGTTTTGTTTGTTGTGGCTCAAGGACAGACTTAGAATGTCCATGCTCTTCAATCCCCTCTAAAACTCTACATTTTTTATTGGAGAGAGAAATTACAAACTGTTTCCTTTCATTTTAGGGATAAATGCCCAAGTCTGAAAGCTAAATAGTCAAACGTGGCTAGCAATGGCTGCTTCACCATTGCTAACTCACAGCCTGTCTAATTCCACTCCTGAGTGGTTACCCTTCTTCAGAATTGAGGTATACTGGGTTGTCCATTTTAATACTTATTTTCTGCAGCAGACACAGATAAAATACAGAAAAATTATACTGTGACACAAGCTAAATGAAGAAGAAAAGTTTACTTGAAACACTGACCTCCATATGTATGTATACAGAAGAGTGTGTCAGCAGCTGAACTTTCTCTGCTTGTTGAAAAAAGTCATTGTCTACCACCTATAAATTCACTTGTGAAGTTTTTCAAACATTTCAGATGCAAAGAAACATTGCCAATTACTGGTGCAAAATACAGCAGTTCATAAAATAAGATTCACATATATTAACCATGCAAAACATGAAACAATATTTATGTTCAGCTTGGGTAATTCTTCAGATCAACATTTTAATGGAGAGTTGCTTAAACTACCCAAATACACTCTAAGGTAAAAACAGACTTTGATAGAAAAAGCTTAAATTTGACAAATCCACTTGCTCCTGGATTTTACATTTAACCACAGGATTGAAATTACATGTCTTCCTCCCAGAGTAATAGTAGCTCTTGTTATAGCAACTGAGTTAGGCTTCCAGGCCAGCTTTTCAGTCTGGAAGTCTGGATCTATGTTTGAATATCATGTCTACTTTTGGTCTAAGTCATGTACTCCGCAGAAGGTAGTGCTGGGTTTTGAGAAATGCCTTATGCAATGAATTCATTGAGGCAGAAATGTACCTGCACACACCTGGGGAGTGGAGGGGCTCATATTTGCTTGCAAAAGTGCCTGTCATTGTCAGAGGAGTTTTTCTCTAGGAAAATATGTGCCCAAAGTTCTGAATATGTTATATTACATGCCTCCAGGAGGTTTATTTCTTTAGTTACTGCCTGGTACTCTACCTTATCCCAGCTTTGCCTCCCCACCCCACCTCCCTCTGGAAAATTAGTTAGAATTCCTGTGAGTTTTGACTGAGTGTTCCAATTGAAGGCGAAAATTCTAGACAATCTAGCAGTGAGTTCCAATCCAGCAGGACAGGCACTTCGCCCTTAGTAGAAAGTCTGCTGGAGACGTTCTGGGACACATACCCCAAGGAAGCAGGCAGGCAGGAGGCTATGCTTCTGTTTCTTAACTCATGAAATAAAAGAAACTGGCCCATTCCCTACCCCATGTACCCCCTAGTAAGAAGAAATTAGAAAGTACTGGGGAGTGTTTTAAAGCTGGAGACAGAAGATGCCATGCAAGTAAACAGTAATTTTATTAATTGCCTCGAAATAGAAAATGTTGAGTTTAAATCAATGCTACTTTCTTCAGAGTAAACACTAAATATAACATCCAAAGCGATATGGTTAAAATTAAATTGCAGTTGCTTTTCAAGCTGGTGAGATACAATTAAAAATGGGGGATATTGCCAAATCTCATTTACTGCTTTCTTTCCTGTGAATAATATCTGTACATTCAGGTCTTCATTACACTTCTCAATGGCACAGGAATCCCATTGCATCTGCTTATTCTTGATTTTTATCAATGGGGGAAAAAATTATTAAGTTCTCTTGCAACATGAAGCACCACAATAATATACACTAGTGCTGCTGCAGAAACCAAGAACCCTGCTGTCATCCTCCTCCTCTGCCTCTTCCCCCCTCCAATTCTAATTGTGTGTGTGTGTGTGTGTGGGTACATGCATGTGCATGTGTGTGTTCTTATTCTTGGGCTATAGTGTGCCATGTGGCTGTCCCTGACTGCTCACAGTATGCCAAACAGCACTGAATGGGTTAATTGGCATTTTAAAAAGGTAATTGTAAAGTGTAACCGGCAGGGCTATCACCAGAATTGGGAGGTAGAATGTAGGTCTCCCACCCACTGGAGACTCTTACATCTTGAAGAGCAGGCTGAAGACAAAAGCGATGCTACTGCTGTTTCTTGATTTTCCCTTTCAGCTGCAACAGCTAACCCCAAATGCTCCCTTTTAAATTTACTGTATCAAGCCAGTAGTTACAGAAGAGTAGTATGTGCTCTGTCCCGACTATGGAATTACCTTGGGATTTGATTGTAGCATAAATATGCAGTAAATCATTACATGCATGGGGTTTTTTAATCATGCGTAATGTATGTACACAGAATTTGTTCAGAGAAGGTCTACAAAAGGACTGGAGTCTCAAAGAGACCAATATATTTTAAGACATTTCCATGACTTGTAGTCTGAAATCTAAAATTTTTAAATGGGTTTTTAAACAGGTAATTGTAGCGCATACATAAATGCCATTTACTGCGGATCATGATTACCAAGAAATAGAGAAGCAACTGCCACAAAGAGTGTCTGCCACTGGCACCCAACGTAAGTCCCTGGTTTAACTTTCACAAGAAAGTGTTTCATTTGGTAACTGGAACACCTTCCATTACATTTGAATGGAAGAAAAACAAGGAAATGGAACCATTAAAAGGGCATTTCTGAATAGTATAGCACACGAAAGGGGCTAACACCAAGATTAAATGTGCACTTGTCCAGGTTCACACACAAACATGCGTAGACTCACTTGACCGTAAACTCCCTGAGGTCAAGGACTATGTCTTCTTCACCTTTCTATCCCCTGCAGTTCTCAGCCCACTGCTGTCAACATAGTAGGTGTGCAAGAGATATTGTCAAAATCAATGGCTATGTGAAATGGAACAGACTTAGAAAAGAATCATTGACTTAAAAATAAAATATTAAGGATTGTGAACTTTGACCACACCAAAATGGGCCAGAGGATAGCCTCCTAGGTATTAAGAAAATTATAGTAATTCCAACTCAAGAGAATTAAAATTAATCATACAGTAAGAATGCATTTTCTTATGATAATACTTTACCATCAGGGGCCTTATTCTTCCCTTGATGTGGAAGAAAGTGTCATTATCAAAACGCAAAAATCTCTCAGACACGTGATGGATCTTTACTGTAGAAAAAAGAGATGCTATCGATCTGCATCTTAGCCTTCAGCATTCTCACACACCCCCCTTCCCCCTTTCCGTTATCCTACCTGCCCTTCACCCAGCACCCCAACTCTGAGATTTTTGGATTGAGAAAAAACCCATCACCCTCAACATTGCCTGAGTAGGACCGTCAGAGTCTTGGCAGAATGTGAGGGTGGCCCAGTGCTCTGTCAGTCAGAACTCGGAAGTCTGGGCAACGCCACCCACTCACACGCCTGCACACACATGCACAGGCAGCATCGCACCATCCCACCGGGAAACTGAATTGGCTTTCCCCTCTGCAGCAGCCTGCAACAGTGCAAGATCCATCCCGGCTCCAGTCTTCTCTCCTGCAGGCAGCTTCCCTCTCAGGAGAAACGAAGTAGGGGGCATTGCAAAGGATCAATACCTCTTCTGGTGCAAACAGAAGGGTGAACAGAACTGTATTCATTTTGGACTACGGAAATTGCTCCTTTTTACCTCACCTCCTTGCTATTTATGAAAGAAATCTCAATTAATACTCAATTAGTATAATTAGCACCAATTTACTCTGACTTTAATAACTTGGGATAATTTCATTTAATCTAGTTCATATCCATAGCCAATATTACAACAATAAACAGTCGCATTCTTTTTTTGGACTGGCATAGATGTATTTGCCCACTTTCCTTAATAGAAATTCATTTACAAATAAGCTGATGTCCTCCTAACAGGTATATGCATTTGAATGGTTTCCAGTGGAATTCTCCTGTCAGCATCCTAGCACACGTGGACTGTGGTTTCCCCTTTTGCCTTGTGCATTTTTACTTACTTGTGCCCAGGCCTAATGCAGTATAATTGAAACAATTTTATTGTCTGGAGCTATTCATTCTAATGTTTCAATGACAGAAAATACTGGTCAATTTGACAAGTTAATATGACTTCAGTGGTCATTTGAACTCCTTTAAGCCATTGGGTGCTAAAATTGCTTGTCACCTCTTTTCACCTGCAAACGAAATTCAACCAGTATGTGAGATTGGGGGTGGGGGAGGGGGGGCGGGAAGGTGGAGAAAGTTTTTTACTGAAAAGCAGCTCTGTCAGGGGTAATTGCAAGTTTTGATAATTGATAGGACACTGCCCCTTTTTCCAATGGTGGGATCTCTCTCAAAAGCGGCACTTGACTCTCCTGTCTAGCCACCTTGATTAAAAGCCCCTAAACTTTGTGTCTTGTCTCGTATGCAAAAGCCTTGACCTGTCACAGCTCTCCCCTTCTGAATATATGAAACACTGTCCTTAAAAATACTGACTTAGTCACTAAGGAATCAATGTGAGTCATTTATTCAGGACGGCAATGAAAGCTCATTCTCTAAAACTTAAAGCAGGCACGTGTGTCTGCTGGTTCTAAATGTCCTGCTATTAACACAACCTCATGCAACAAGATTTCAGCAGTAACTGCTTTGCAGATAAGCTATTTTAGAAAAAGGAATTATCTTTTTCTGCATATTTCTGAACCATTCCTAGGTGACCTTAGAACAAGTTGCTTTAAAGAGAACGTTTTAAATAAGTTTATATATAACAAAAAAATCCACTTTCTCAACTAAGCTTATGGGTTTGTTTTACCTAAATAGAGCTCAGATCGTATTGTGAGACTCAGTGTCATTCTTTCTATATTTTCCCAAAGAAACCCTGAATTCTAATGACATCAGTGAAGGCCTGACCAGTGTATACTACCTATTCGTACAATTGCAAAAGCTTTCCCTACAATTTTGGGTACAATTTCTTCTTGAAAAATTTTAAAATTTTCCATTCTTCTTGGGGGGAATTAAATTTAACTTCATTTCCTTGCTTAGCTGTCTCCCCTTGTTCCCCTAATTTTATCCAGGCTCAACTTCTAGGATAGCGTGATAAATAAACATAACCTCCTTCCATTTTCCATATTTCATTGTGTGGAGTTCTATGTTGGCCAAGGCTCAGCACCTTGTCTTTAATCTTATCACTCTGTTTTTTAAGGCTTTCCACTCTTTAGCATTGGAAATGTACCCTACTTTGCATTATCAACACATGTACTTCTGCCCACTCAGGACATGTAAATGAGCATGTAAAAATAAGTCACGAAAAGCATGGAATTTCTACTAGAAAAGTCAAAACAGTTCTTTGAAATTCTAAACTGCTTCTTCTGCACCTCTAATGTTGTTCTAAAAAGGATAAAATTCAGTTTAAATTTGTACAAAGAAATAAGTAGATTTGTAACTTCCTCCAGCCCCAGCCCACACAGCTGCAATCTGATCTGTAGATAGATGTTTTAGATTCTATAATCAAGATATCAATTAAAAACAATTTCATGAGACTCTTAGTATTTAGAACATGATATTATCTGTGCCTGGATAGAGGCTGATGTTTTGCCCTTTAACATTTTTGGCTTTTTCTTGTGCTTCCCAGACCTTCAGCATGGGAATATGCATGCCAAAACTGGTTCCTCAGAACAGAAGGTGGCCTAATTATTAAAAGGAATGGCCTTCCTGCCTGTGATGGTCTGTCTATTTGTGTATAAAATTCTACAACTGTGAAGGCCCTCATGCACTGCAGAAGGGAAAAATCAAAGTACTCAGTCAAGTTACATCAGAGAGATTACACAAGAAGGGAAGCATAGTTTTAGAGCCGCCCAGAATTCTTGACCAAAGAAGTAGTTAGTCCCAGGTCTACATCAAAAGAAAGCAGCGTCTGTGTCTTCAGTAGCCTTTGCTGTGAGATCTTGCCCTTAGACTCAGAGCAATCAAAAGTCACATTCAAAAAAAAAAATGGCTATCCCTTTAAAATTAGATCATCACTTTGTATTAACATGCAGAATGAGTTGTCAATTGACCAAGCAACAAATGTACTTCCTCATATCCTCATTTTCACTTCTATCTATGAATATTTTAAAACCCTAATGTGCACTTGGCCATTTGGGTTTTAAGCGAAGACTTATCACAGTGTAAAACCCTTCATTTTTATCCCTTAGCTGAGGGCTTCTTTTTCCCTTTTCCAGGGTGTCATTAAAAATCTGATGCCAAGAGCCGGGACTTGGCAAGGTTTGCAATATAATTTGCAATCTGCAGTGTTTGCTGGCCAGCCCCCACTGCCCACCCCCACCTTTTATTTTTTTTCCCCCTTACCAGCCTGCCTGCTAGAGTCAATAGGGGGCATCGCTCATCTGTCTAAAAGAAAAATAGCAGCATACTAATTAGAATTCCATTTGCCAGAAGCCTCGGAGTTGCTGTGCTTATAGATTTCAAGCTTCTTTTGTTTGAATTAAATTGCCAACTTTTTTTTTCTTCCTTCTTTGCAGTAGCATGAGAGAGCGGGTGCCTTATTTGATTGAAGGGGGTTGGGGGGAGAAGGTTGCGAGCTGGAAGAGTCTTAGCTATGGAAATGCTGAGGAAATGTCAGGGTTGTGTTTTAAAATGCCTGGTATGCTTTTCAGGGGCTGACTCCTGTCTTTCCAAGAGTTGTTTTGGGGGAGCTGGTGGGAAGGTGGAGAAGTTCAAAGGGTGGAGGCCAGCGCTGGAGCAGAGGCCCCAGACTGACGCTGAAATTCTGGGTGAAAGCTGACACCTTCACCCCGCAAAGCCATATTCTTCATGCTCAGATAAAATCCCTGGGCTGGGATGACAAAGCTGGTTCATAATGGAACACACAGTCTCTCTTGCTCTGTTAAATATTCCTCTCGTGGTTTGGGGGGGATGTAGCTGGCAGGACCAAGATGCAAGAAAAGGACCGTATTTAATAGTAGCCTGTTTTTGTGACCCTTTAATAAAGTTCTCATGGTCTGTTTGTAAAATGTCAAAATTTCTCATAAAGAATTTGAAAACAATATTCATGTTCTGCTTTAAAAATTACACACGGCAGAAAATTTGGGGTCCCGGAAGAGTACCAAAATATTTTGCTGAGGAGCATATAATGATTCAGCATAATCCCATTGTCAGGAGTTGCCATTTAAGTCCTAGTGTATCCCTGGATCCTATAATGGCCTGGAACTAAACAAATGGAAGGCTAGACCTGGGAATCCAACCCCACAGATACTTAGCAATTTGCCTCTGAACTAAGCTAATAGAAAGGCTCCCAGCAGCTCATCATTAAGTTAATTATCCTTTGAAACCCAAGAAACAAGAAACATAGACCCTACTGGATATTTAAGTACTTGGCAATGAAATTTACAGTCCAAATGCAATTGTCTATAAAATAATGAGATATTTTATATATGAATGTGTAAAGACAAAGTTGGGTTATATATAATAAAATTATATTAACTGGTACAACATAAAGATTGAGGTTCTATCTCTATGATGTAGAGATTTTTTAAGTAATTTTATTACGAGGAAAATATTTTACTATAAAGCAAAAATACTCATTTTTGCATTTCCATCATAGACATTGGGTCTAGCACTGGAGTGCTATATCCACCTCCATCCTCCAATGAAATATATTTCTTCCTGCCTGTTTAAAGAGCACACTGTCAAAGTGTGGAAAAACTTATGAATTTAAAAAGTGAGCCATAACCTCTATCCTTAATACCAACTTTTTAGCTACTTGGGATATTTCTGTTTCTCCTTATCATTAGACTGTCCAATTCAAGAGGAAAGGACGAGGTCTTATTTTGTGGACCTGTGAATTGTATGGGAGGCAGTTCAAAGATAATTATCTCAAAGAAATTTGCTGAACAGAATTTCTGGCTGGACTAAATGTGCTTATAGATGTTAGTAACACATTCCTTGGAACTGACACATTTTAACTGAAATAATTTGGGGTCTGGGTTTTGCCTATGCAGAACTTACTTTGTATATGTCTCCAAAAGGGCAAACATTTTAAGATGTTTAGAAATGATGATATTCTGTACTTGAAACAGAAATTTTTAGTTAGGCATCTATTTCTTTCTCCTTCACATTCCTTTTAATTTCTTCATAGCACTCAAAGCTGGAAAGTAACATATTGATGCTTTCAGTATTGAGAAAAGCCCAGAGCTAACTCTACTCACATCTCTTTGAATTACTTTTACAATTCTAAGGCTCTAAGCATCTAGTTCTCCTTTATCTGTTCTTGTTATAAAATGTGGCAGGAGGCAGAGTGGCAGAATGACCCACAAGATGGCACCTGTCACCAGGGGATTTTTCCTGCATTCTGCAGGCCAAATTTTGTTTGAACTCACTGTGGCCTCTGTCATAGCCTCAATTTCCCTCCACTCTTGGCCCTACCTCTTAATCCCCTTCGTGCAGGCTGAGGCTGTTTACCCAGCTCCTGAAAGCTTCTCCTTGGAGAAGCCAAAGTAAAACTTTAATTTGAAATCCGGGTTCAGAATTAAGCAGCAGCAGCAGCAGTGAAGGGGTATTGGATGGTGGGGTGCAGCCTTCTTGTGCTTAGAGCCAGTGATGGAAATGATTGTTTTAAGACTTTGATTTTCCCTGCGGCATTGCCCTAACTCATACAGACTCTAGCCTAAAAGCGAGGAAGCTGATTGGAACACTAATGAAGCCTTAGGGTTTGGGTTTCTTTTAAGGCAAATGCATGGCAAATGGCTAAAATGAAAGTGTCTGGAGATTGGTCTATCATGTTTTAACCGTAGCTAGAATTAAACACCTATCTATATATATTATGTCCAAGTTCTTAGCTTACAAAGGAGTCAAATCTAATAAAGGGAAAAAATAATATCTTTGAAAAACCAACAGATTTGAAAGAAAAAAAGACTTCTCACTCAAGGCAACAACAATACAATAATTTTATAGTGTGTTTGGCAAATGAGAAACAGTTTCAATTTCTCCAGCCACTAAAACTGTGCAATTTGGAGGAATCTGAATATCCAGGAACTTCTTAAGGAAATGATTAGATTTCAGTATATTAAATCAGTCAGCTTGTGCAAAAAAGACTCGAACTGTGCCGGCCAAAGGTTAGTTTTATAATCAGAACCATAAAACATCTTTAAATGTTAAAGCCATTAACTCATTAATATGAGGATGAGGATGAATATTACTGTATCAATATTCTTTGAAATAAATTCAGTTCGAATAACAGAGAATTTTTGTCTCATATTAATTAATTAGACTATTCAAGATAACTAAAAGCCAGGCTGGAAAAGCAGGGACGGGGCAGGCAAGAGCTGGGGAGAGGGGCTCCCCATTCTTGCTGGGGTAGTGGCTACATCTTACTCAGGTGATTCCAGGGAAACTGACAATGTCTCTGGACCAGCAGCTCTGCCTCCCTCTGCCTGTCTGCACCCCTGCCTTACTGAGGCAGAGAAGGTAATAGAAGAAGCCTACCACCAGCAAGGCACAGTGACCCATTGTGTGACAAGCCCAGGCCTCTTCCCGCAGCCCCTGGGGCAGGGACTGTGGCTGCCCACGGTTCCACTGAGTTCTCTCTGCATTTCAGCAATGGCGCTAAAAAGGGTCTTGAAGCCTTGTAATTAAACTCGCTGTAATGAAACAAATCGGAGAAATGCATTGCATGTCAAGGACAGAGAACGTTTGTGCTTTTTTATAATCTTTTTTTTTTTTAATCATTGTCATTTCCCTGTGTTTTCTGTGTGAACGCCAATATGTCTGCTTCTTTTAACTACCTTCCTGCTCACTTGGGAGTCATCTTTAAGGTCACCCAGTACACATTAATCGTGCCTCGAGTAAAAATTTACTCCTTATGATAGAAATGACAGGCCTATACAATAACACATGAAAAAAGTCATTCATTATTTATTTTAAAAAAGCAAAAGGAATGGGCTGTCTTTTCGCACATTATACAAGTGTTATGTGAACACTTGTGTGTGCGTGTGTGTGTTTGCATTATTGTGGAAGTACCATCTCCTATAATATCTCCTTGCTTTTTTTATTATTTTAGGCTTTCTGCAATAGAGGAATAAAAAAATTAACATTTTCACAACACTCAAGTGACATACCATGGATATCTTTGCCTTCGAATTTGCCTCCTGTTCACTTGCAGTCTTTGATGCTGTGCATCTCCTGGCAAATGAGTCTTTTCTTTTCTTCCCTGAGAGATTGAACCATGCAAGGAAAGGGAGGGGCAGTAGGAAGAGGAGCAAGAAGGAGAAGCTGAGATCTTTACTGTGTGTGCATTTATCTGGCTTTAAGTAGGACTTGAATATAATTCGGTGAGACACTCCTTTCCCTTTTGAGCTGGGCACAAAAACAAGCTCATGAAATCAAACAAGAGGGCAAGAGCTTATCTTCCCCCAACAAATTTATCAAGAGAGAGTTTGTGGTGGGCTTATGAAACTGTCATGGAGGGACAAGGTAGAGATCAAATGTACTGTTGAGTAAGGAAACGAAGCACAAACTTTGCCCAGAGCTTGGGGACAATGATGCTCAAAGATTAACCCACCCTCTCAATTAACACCTCACATGAAAATCCCCGCAAGGTCACGGGATCTGTGCTTCGGTGCGGTCAATCAGCGCCGCTCGCCTCCATACAAACTGAGATCGAATGCAGAATTAACACCGGTCCCCAAGCCCTCGCTCACAGACTCACGTCAGATTAAGCCCTTGCACAGAGAAGATATGAAAAGCATTTCTAATTAGGGTCTGAGGTTACTGGTTAAAATGCAGTCGAGCAGTCTACCAACCATTCTTCTCCTTTTTTATAATTTTAATTAAACTCAGATACTATTTAATTCCTACCTGCATAGATTTAGTGCTACTTGAATGCAAACCTGATAAAGAATACTCCTGATCCCCACTTAGCTGCCACAAGGACTTATTAAAGAGGGGGTGACTGTCTCCAAGATCTTCCAGGAGTCCCTTCGCAATAATTACTTTTCTATCAAATGAAAAGCATAATATTTTTCCGTAAATAGGTTTTTTTTTCCCTGTGAAACTTTGACTTCTCTACTCTCTTGACAAAATTGTAATTATAACTTCACTGTAGGGGTTACTTTACATCGGGTTAGCCATTAGAATGCTTTCTCTTGCACACCAAAGCTCCGTTTCCTCTTGGCTTGCAGAAACTTGAGATGGGCACTAGAGAATATTTTGTACAAATGTATCACTAATTAGATGTGGATGTGTTGCTTCTGTATTTAAAGATGCTATTGACCAGACCCTACTCGAATTATTAGGAATTCCACGTTGTGTCTGGGTCCTTCTGCCATTGTCTGATTAGTAGTCTAGAGCCTTGGTACCAATTTTTAATATCTGCAGTGACCCCAGAAGCCTTAAACAACATCTTCAGCATACTAAAGGCTTGTTGCTCCAAAGCACAGGCCTGAATAATTCAGGATCTGTGATGGCAATATTGCCCTTATGAAAGCATTTGGGAAACTTTGGGATTCTAGAATCCATAATGTCCGCTTCTTTTCTGTGGTCTTTCTGTTTCTTTCCCAGGGGTGGTTTCAAATAGCTACTGCTTCAAAAATATTGTTTTAAAGTCTTACTTAAATAATAACAATATCTAAATTTATCCAAATGATTTCCCATTGCAGGTAATTGTAGCAGAACTACAGCTTAACCCAACAGCATTGCACAGGCCTAAAACCTACCTTCAACTGGTTAGAAGTTAAAACACATTCTCATGTTTGATTTCTTTTAAATTTATTTGCCATTTTTAAGAGTGGGAATGGCATGAAAACAGAATGTGCTATCATTAGATAATCTATTTCGCATTTAAGGAAAGACATTTTGAATAAATGATATGTGAAGAAGCGTGTTTAGATTTTTACTGATTGGATACCAATCTAAACACAAGATATGGTAAAAGTTGGGATCTTAGAATTACCAAAGAGCTTTAGGGACCATGAAATCTAAAATGTTAAAAAGACTAGGCTAAAAGCTTCTTTCTCTCTCTGTTTCTATTCTTTGTAAACCATTGACTATAACTCAGAAGTACCACAAACAAGTCAGACTCTCAAGTAGCGAACTTGTACCCTGGTACCCTGGTGTGGGCAGGGGGATGTTCACTGCTGTTTACAGAAATGTTCTGGGAGGTGCTTCAGGCTGTGCTGCAAAGGGCTCAGTCTTAGAACTTGCATTTTGCTTGCGATGGAGGGCACGAGAGCTGCTGAGCCGGCACGCACTGGGTCAACCATAGGTTTTACACTCGTCTAGACAGCAAGTGCAAGGACATTCTGTAGGGTGAGAAAATGTTGCCGTGGTAGTGTAACACTCTGTCTTCTCAATGTTTCTATCCTGGCCCCCTTTTTCTGTCCCTATTGTTACAGTCTGAGTCCCTCTTCATTCATCTGTCACCTGGATCATTGCAAAAGACTAATAATTGGCCAGCCTCCTTCTAATATCTTTCTCCTCTATTACAATCCACCTTTAGCCAATGACACAGACCGTATCTCTGCATAACCTCTCGTGGTTCCCATTTCCTACAGAATGAATACCTTCCCATCTGTCCCAGACTCCCTTTGCAAACCATATTGCTTATATACCTCCATGAAGCTATTGTCTAATCCTACTAATGGATGCACAGAAACTTGAATGCACCCCGAATTTTCCTATCTCAAGGTTTTGAGGAGCAGCACAGCAATGTGATAAAGAAAAAGCTAGCATGCTCATGCCTCCACTTCCTAGCTGGGTGACCACAGGAAAGTTACCTAACCTCTCTGGTACCTCACTTTTTTCTATCTGTAAAATGGGGATAAGTATCCCTACTTCTACACAGGGCAGATGTGAGAAAAAGTGGCTTAGTATCAGTGAAGGGCTTAGAATAATGTCTGGCATAGAGTAAGTACTTCATTATTGCTGTTTTTTAAAGATTACTCAAGCCACTCTCCCCTTGCGGAGAAAGTCTCTCTTGCATCTGCCTGTTGAAGACCCAGTATTCTTTTAAGGCCAATGTCTTCCAAGAAATCCGCCCTGGTACACCCCAGTCAGGATGGAGGAACTCTTCCCCCGCCCCCCCAACCCCCACACCCTGGAGGCTCCTTCGGGCACCTAAGACATTCTGGCATTTATTATGGTCGTCTAAGTAAGTCAGCAGATCTCCAGCCGTAAGCCATGAATTCCTAACAGCCCGCCCTAAATTTCTATGGAGGGTGAAGTGTACTCAAGCTGCAAGCAAAGACGCATGCTCATTGGGCGGATGCCGGACAGACCAGAACAAGCCTGCGTCTGTTTCATCTTTGCATCTCCCATAGCTCCAAGCACAGTTCTGTGAGCAGAGCAGATGCTTAGTGAGTGTTTGTTAGATTAAATCTCAGGCAATTTGCTTCCATTTACTTAGAACTCCCTGGCTAAGTAATCAGTTCCTATACCATTCGATGAGTTTTTAATAGCATTTACACTGGACTCGCCATACAGGTTAATCAGAACCAGCTCTCCTAACTCCCTGGTTTTAGATTCAGGAATTTCAGACAAACAGACTCAGGTCAGTACCTTTGCCCATCTTAACTGAGACTGGAACTGGATGGGGAAGCCCTCACTGTACATGAATTTCTCTCCCACTTGCAAAACAGACATTATAGAAAGACACTCATTTGACAGGCCTATAAAGTCAAATATTTAATTTTCCTGGGACTGTTTCCAGTGAAATAACCAGTCGTCTAAATTGTTGAAATGGACTGATTGGTTTTAGAATGCTCCACATCTTAAGAAATTAGGTAACTCTAATTCAAGATTTGTTAAATATTTTTCAAGTACCTAAAATTAAGGGAGAAAAAGGGCCCAAAATTAAAACCCAAAGATGATCACTGATATTTCCAACTACATCTTTTCTCTGAACATCTCTGACCTGAAAATTAGTGAAATTTACTTTGAATTCCAACTTTTTTGCTGTAATATGTTTTCCTTTTAAATTTCTATTAAGTTCCACAATAACCACATATGAAAAAGAAGAAAATTGGAGGTACAACTAAACATGGAAAAAAGTGTTTTTTCCCCAAACAATTGTTTCACAAGATGGAAAAAAATATTTTCTGAGGATCAAATGCTGCCAATGAGATCCTGAAAAATTATTAGATGTCTAAATTATTTTACATGAAAACAATCATTTTGTTTGAAAAGATATTCTAGGCTTCCTTGATTGAAACTAATATTAATTTGATTAGCATATATCAATTAAATATCATTTAGAAAACACAAAAATCATGTAAACAAAACAAATCCTTCCAACTATAACATCTGAGAATTGAAACTAATGTTTGAGAAATATCTTGTGCCAACGTCTTGCTTATTATCTCATTTAATTCTCATGTAGCTTCCTACATTAGTCAACTGTGTAATGTACATTCAGATAATTAAATGGATAGACTTTTTTTTTTTTGAGACAAGATCTCACTCTGTTGCCTAGGCTAGAATACAGCAGCATCATAGCTCACTGCAACCTCAATCTGCAGGGCTCAAATGATCCTCCTGCCACTGCCTCCCAAGTAACTGAGACCACGGGCACGTGCCACTGTGTCTGGCTAAGTTTTTTTTTTTAAGTTTTTGTAGAAACAGGGCCTTGCTATGTTGCTCAGGCTGGTCTTGAACTCCTGGCCTCAAGTGATCCTCCTGCCTTGGCCTCCCAAAGTGCTGGGCTTACAGGCATGAGCCACCTCTCCCAACCAAAATAGGTTGACTTCCTATATTAACTAGAAACAGTGAAACTGTGGAAGAGCTCTTCCAATGGTGTACGACAGTTAAGATTCCCATTTTATAGGTAACAAAATAGAGGTTCAAAGAGAAATAGCATGTCCCCCCTTCACAATTAGAAAGCAAGAGTCATCGAGGGAAATCAAGTAAGTGGGGTGGGGGGAAGGAGATGGGTAAATTCATACCTAACAGGTACAATACTCACTAACTGGGTGAAGGGAACACATAACTTTGATTCAAACTGTACAAAAGCAAACTATGTAACCTAAATGTGTGTACCTCTGTAAAATTCTGAAATAAAAAAGAAAGAGTCAGGTTTAAACCTGAGCATCTCTAATCTGAAGTCCAAGGGTGTTCCACTATGCAAGTATGATTTTTTCCTCAAGGATTGTCTCATTATTCATGTAGTCATTCATTTGAAGAATATTTATCAGGTGCCATCAATACAATAGGCATTTTTTTCTTTTTCTTTTTTTTTTTTTTAAGACAGGATTTCACTTTATTGCCAGGGCTAGAGTACAGTGGCATCATCACAGCGCATTGTGATCTGGAATTCCTGGGCTCAAGCCATCCTCCAGCCTCCCAAAGTTCTAGTAATATAGGTGTGAGCCACCACCGTGCCTGGACAACAACAGGTATTTTTTTTAAAGGCTCTGAGAATGAAGTAGCTAACAAAACGAAGTCCTAGCCTCCCTTGCTCTTCCCAGGACAAGAGATCTTGGCAATGAAGATAAACCAGACTTTTCTTTCCTGATGTCACTCTGCTTCCTTCCAGTGTCTCTGGTGTCTAATCGTTGAGTCATAACAATGAGCCTGCTTTGTCTTTCATTAGAGGAGGAGTGGGGAACTCAGGATACAATTTACATCGAACCAATCCATATTTTCCATCGTATTGTCCACTACGATTTTCCCTTTGGTCATAACAGCTTCAAACACAGAGAAATTTGCAATGGTAGAAATAAGCTGCCCTGCAAGTGAATATCAGAGAGGCATGTGAAACCTGAGTCTACAGTACTTTCTACCTTTATGTAAATGTTTACCAATGATTAACTTAACCAAGTGCATGCCTAAAATGGATGTTCCACTTATTTTCCATCCAGCATCCGTTTGACTCAAGGACACATGCTACATGCTCAGCATTTCAGATTAATGAGTATAGGCCCACAGCAAAGCCAGGTTAATATATTTCCTTCTTGCTATATCTGATAGTTTTCACCTGATATATTATACATTAATGTCCCAGGATGCTTAAGTTGCTTAATAAATATAAAAAATTATGAAAGATTTTATTTCTCATAAAGGCTCTATAAAGCAGAATCTGCATAAAGCAGTATTTGGCAACAAAACAACAATAATGACAATATGATAATGATAGGCAATGCTCTATCAAATACGTAATTAATATTTTAATTATTTTCTCTGTAATATCTGCATCCCACTGTGCAAAGTAACTGGGTCTCGTAATTTTCAAAGATGACAAGATTACCGTTATGAATGTTCTCGGACACATGTATTTATTTTTAATGTTATTAATGCTACTAATGGTGATAAATATGAGTCACTCTGAGGTAAGGAGGTAGTTCTTTCTGATGATTCCACTTGGGTCTCTGGAATTTAACATTCCATATCGATTAATAATTTATCTGTGGCTAAAACCAACTTTTTGTGTATCCCAGTTGCATTTCCATATGTATATTTGTCTACTAAATTACTTTAAAGAGCTCTAAAAATAATTGGCCTATTATCTCACACAGATAGTTTTGATTGAGATGGATAGAATTTAGAAACTATAAACCTCAGAGTGCTTGTTTTAGGCTTTTCTTTTCTTTCTTTTTTTTTTTCTGAAAGAATGTTTCTTTTACCGGCAGATGAAAACCTTTGCCTTGTCAGCCCTAGATCTCAGAGATATGTGATTAGTTAAATCTATAGAACATTTTAAAATAGTTTAGTTTCCAAATATGCAAGACTTTCCATAAATTGTATTATGTTTTTTGTGGTCTTGAGATTCAAGGTTCAATATGTACCTACTACCCTCACCTGGCTAATGAGTGCTAAAAATGTGGCTGATCTGAGTTCACATGTGCCATAAATGTAGAATATGTTCTGGATTTTGAAGGCATAATTCCACAAACAAACAAACAAATCCCATTAGCAATGTCTTAATATTGACTACATGTTTAAATAATATTTTGGACATACTGGACTAAGTAAAATATTATTTAACTGTCTTTTTTTAACTTTTAAATGTAGCTAAAAATTACAGATGAAGTTCACATAGTATTTCTACTGGGCAGTGCTATTCTAGAGTTCAATCTTTGGAATCGGTTATCAACCCATTTTACAGGTGAGAAAACTCAGGTCCCAGAGACCATAAGTGATAGACTAGAAATCTCACTTCAGACAGTTTGGCTCTAGAAGCCATGCTCTTAGCTCCTGTGCTCTGTTTCCTTAGAAACAGGCTTCTACATCCCCGAAGGTTCAACCCCTTCCCCATGGATGCCCAGAGCTCAGTAGCTGATAGGAGAAGTCCAGAGCCATCAATGCTCTAGTACCTGAAAACATGTCCCACATAGGCCAAAACAACTCCTAGACAGGATGGCAACAGCCTTTGTTATATAAAAACATTCTCAGACAAGTTGTGAGCATTGTCTATAAAGGAGAATAAGGGACCATTTTTGCTGAGTTAATTCTGCAGGAAAGGCAGGGCCTGTCATCATGCTACTCGGCCCCATATTTGCATCAGTGACTGGCACTCTATTAGGATTGGTATCAAGGGGGTGGGATCCTGGTTTCCCTGGATTTGGGCCTTTCACGCCTTCTGATTGATAGCTTCTACTTATAAAGCGGTCACCCGCGCAGCTGTCTCCTGCTCCTGTCCGCCTTTCCACTGCAGTTGATGCAATTCTGGTTTCATTCATCAGCCCCCTTGAATAGCAACATCCTCCAGTTGGAGGAAAACCTGCTGTCGCCACGCACAGCCCACATTTGCATGCATGCACTGTCCTGCCAAGCACTCGGTGGCACTGTGTCTGCCAACTGACAGGCAGCCCGTGGATCCCAGCCCTGATAAGTTTTCTAGTTTCTCAAATTATCTGTGTTTTACTTCGCTTTCATGCTCAAAGCATAACAAATGTCTTTGATATGTTTCTGTGTGCTGTGGAATGCCAATGGCATCAATTGAACTGTATTACACCGTGGAAAAAGCTGTTTTGCAGAGCCTCAATTGGCCATAAGCTATAAATATCTGCTGTTTCATGATGCCTTTGATTACTACATAAACTCTGATCATTAAACATTGATCAAAGATGGCGTGAGATCAAATGGCATTATGCTATGATGATATGGATGCAGTAGGCAAGGGTCAGGTTCAGGTGCTCTGTATACGCCCATACCCTCACTGTGGACAAGCTACCAATGGCCTCAGATCTATCTGTTTCTTTGTCTTTCAGGGTGATTTTAATGAAATGCATTGTGCTAGGATGTTTATGACTTGTAATATGTTTCCTTCAAAACTTAAAAATTTTTATGTGACTACTTCTGCCTTTTAGAAACACTTATAAATACAGAAAGATGAAAAGTTGGAAAAATAATAAAAAATAGCTAAACAGACACAACACCCAAATAGAGAGAGATACAGTCAGAGAGACATACAGACAGATAGCCTTTTGTAGTTTTAAATAACTTTGTATTTCCTTTTCTTACTGAAAACAAGTAATAGCTATTGATTGTAGAAAGTTTGAAAAATACAGAAAAAAAATTACCCAAGGCCTAAGTATCAGAAATAATTCTATGAACATTTTTGGTTTGCATCCTTTCATTTTTGTACTATACACAATTGCTTTTCCAAACATTAGAATAAACTGTGCATCTGTCTATGTCATACTGGCTTTAGCACTCTTTTCTTCACTTAGATATTTATCATGAGCATTTCTCTTTGGCATTAAATATTCTCCTATAACGTCAGTTATAATATCTGTGTGTCAAATCATGTGACTGTTCCATAATTAATTTAACTAATCCCCTATTGTTGGACATAAATACCTTTTTTCTTCATCTCGTAAACTATCTAGCACACTGGGAATCACAGGACAGAAGACGTGTTGAAATGAACTAAAATCTAAATTAAATAAGTCGTTTAAAGATCAACTTATAAGACAACATTTATATTCACATCCCACACTGTAAATGAAACCAAAATTTCTAAGTGAATTAAAGTCATTGGAGATTTTTTTAAATATCTATTTTCTTTTTCTTGTTCAGTTAAGCAAAGCCACATCTCAATGGAGAATTCTGTCTCCCACTTATGGTTGATAAGATGCTTCTTTCTATTCTCTCAGGAAACTCCCATAGACATCAAGTTTATCCTGATTATTTGTCTCTAGAATCAGAGTTTTCATTTGCAGTAACTCCAATTTAGATGGAAGATCATTAGCAAAATCCCAAAGAAATGATCTGATTGTAAATCTGCTACTTGATTGGGATATTACAATCATTTACTGTTCAACTTCTCTGATGTCAGAACAACAGAAGCAATACAAAATGGTTGCTTAGTTTTGCTATGAAAATAAAGTCTGTGAAATTTGGTCTAATGGAGATAGTGCTGAGTAATAGGTTAGTTCTCTCATCTGAAAAGAAGAAAGTTTAACTAGATGATCTCTAAGTTTTTCTCTTCCTCTCAAATGCTATGATCTGTTGATACTTCAATCCGTCATTTTCAGATAAAAGCAAGTCTCAAATATTTAGCACATTGAATAAGCTTGTCTTACAAAATAAAGACCACATTTGAGCATGAGAAGTGTATGGAGATATAGAGAGATAAATAGATAGATAGATATAGATATAGGTACAGATATAGACACAGATATATGTATGTATTTGTTTCAGTGCCCCCTCAATAGGTCCCCACCTCCCAATATTCATGTTTGCCATTAAAACTGGACTGGCCCTGTGACCTACTTTAACCAATAAAACACGAAAGAAGGAACGCTGCCTTAAGTGATGTCTCAAACTGAAGGTTTGATACATCCCAGAGGCTTCTGCTTTTGCACTCTTAAAAGTCAGTTCCTGTGTGAGAAGTCTGACCACCCTTGGACTACCATGCTGTGAGGAAGCCCAAGCAGCCCATTTCTATGCCTAGAGGAGAAATGAGGTCCCACCCAACAGCCCAAAGGAGAGCTCCCCGCCAGCTCTTTAACCATGTGAATGACACCATTCTGGACATTTCAGCTGTCTCATCACCTGGGTGACATCACACAAAGAAGAAATGCCTGGTCAACTAACAAAATGATGAGAAATAATTGTCGTATTTTAAGCCCCTGAGTTTGGGGATAGTTTGTTATGCAGCAATAGAAAATTATATATATGAACTGCTATGGGGAATGCAGAATAGGATCAGATATAATTTCTTTTCATATTTGCACGACTGGCATACATATGTATATGTGTATATACATGTGTGTATATTATTACTATTACAATAGTAATAAAATTCACAGGATTCAGCTTAAAAACAAAATCATATAGCTTGACTTGAGATAAATTTATTGCCCCCTTTACCATGAAGGTGGTTTTGTGAGTCATTAGATTCTTGAATTAATATGAGGAATATTTGGCTTATGTTGTTCCTATGATAGATTCAAATCAACAGATTCGTGAATACACTTTTCACTCTAGGTCAGGAGAAATTGCATTCCAAAGTAACCCAGTTAAATTGAGTGGAATTTGTACTCACCAAGTTCTGAGTACATAATACGTGTGATAAATGTGTCTGACTTGCACTGATGTGACAGGGCCCAGTGGGCCAGTGATGGAAATAAAGCTGCCAGCTTCTGCCGTAGGGAAGGACAATAGGCGGTTATGTCCCTCCAACCAGCCTGCAGCCTGCCTTAAAAACAGATGTGT
The DNA here is from genome assembly GCA_008750895.1 of Mirza zaza. Classification (NCBI taxonomy): domain Eukaryota; kingdom Metazoa; phylum Chordata; class Mammalia; order Primates; family Cheirogaleidae; genus Mirza; species Mirza zaza. The sequence continues at coordinate 24,516 of VSMD01037706.1, forward strand.
CTCACTTCGACTACGGGCAGGGACTTTCTGCAAGAGACGGTGGCACAGTCAAGCCCAGTCATAGAACATCTTTTCTCCTCACCTCACCAATGAGTAGCATAAACAAAATGACAACCACCACACAGTTGCAGCAGCAGCAGCAGTAGCAGCAGCAGCAGCAACACAAGAAGAGGTTTATCCCATGAGCTTCCTAACACGGCAGCCAAGGAAAGCAATCCCCTACTTAGGGAGGTGCAGCGTTGACCTTGTCCTTAGTCTGCTGAGCTGTTGCTGTGGAGGAACAACACAGGGCTGGTGCTTTTCATCCACATCTTCTGCGGGGCAGAGGCCACTACAGGGGTGAGAAAGATGTCTGAGAGAAAGGGAAAGAAAAACCAGTAAGAGCAGAAACATCTCCTTGCAACAGAGGCTCTCAGAAGAGGCAGAGGGACCGGCCGGGGCCAGTATCTTTCAGGTATCAACAAGAACCCGCATCTGGAGGATGTCCCCAGGAGACACCTCAGCTAACTAGATTGAACTTGTAACTGAGCAGCAACAACAATGAAAAATTCGATGAGAAAGCATAACTCAGGGCCTCCTTCAAGGGCTGCTCACACTCCCCACCGGACATGCCCTCCCTCACCGCCTCACCAACTTCAGGAAAAGTGGATGGAAGTGTGTCTTTCTGTGGCTTGGAGGGAAAGATCAATTGTTCTCAAATTAAATGAGACGGATTCACTTTTACCGAGTCAGAGCGAATAGAAGATCAAGACAAAGCTTCTCTGATTAGGTTTGTCTAAATTTTTTTAAAAGTGAAGTTTCAAGCTTGTATTACCTTTTATAAAAAAGAATGAAAGGAAATAGTGAGACTCATAGAGCAAAAAGTTAAATGGTGGTTACCAGGGGCTGTGGGGGAGGAGGGGGGTTTGGGATACAAAATTTCCATTAGACAGGAGAAATAAGTTCAGGAGATTTGTTGAATAATATAGTGATTATAGTTAGTTACAATGCATAGTATACTTGCAAATTGCTAAGGAAGTAGACTTTAAGTGTTCTTACTACAAAAAAAATAATAAGTATATAAAGTAATGGATACATTAATTAGCTTTATTTAGCTAGTCCACAATGTATACGTGTATTAACACATCATGTTGGACATTATACACATCTACAATGTTTATTTATCAGTTAAAAAATAAATAAAATAAAAAATGCTTGAAAAGAAAGGAACTTTGCATACTGTATTAACTGTTGCTACATTGCACATCAACACAGAACTCAGTGGCATTAAACAACATTTATTATTTTTCACACATCTGTGGTTTATCCAGGGGTCAGGACGGGCTCAGTTAGTATGTCTCTGCTTTCTATGTTTCTCATCTGTCTCCTGAAAGCTGTGGGAGATGTTTTGCTCATAGTAATGGCAAAGGTACCAGAAGGCAAATGGAAACACACAAGGCCTGTTAAAGCCTAGACTTAAACTAGTACACCATTATTTCTGCTTTCTCCTATTTACCAAAGCATAGCCATGGCCAAACCCAAAGTCAAGGAGCAAGGAAAAAACACTACCCTTTTAGAGAGATAAGTTACAATGTCACACAGCAAAGAGCATGGATAAAATGTAGAGAAATGAATTGGGCCAATAGAGCAAACCACCACACATGCAAAGACAAAAGTCCCAGTCTGGATGAAAGCTTTATGCAAGGAATAAAAAAATGAAAATTCCTCATTTGTCTTTTGTGCTATAGAAAAAAAAAAATGTAACACCATTGATTGAGTAAAATAGATGATCAACAGTAAAACCATGTAATAAAACAAAAAAGCAGATCATGGTGCTTGTAAAAACAAAGTGAGGACATAAACATCACTGTTTTATAGCTGATAAATACATTTGATGTTGCTGAAAATCAAACGACTGGGATGGAGGAAAAGCTTGGGATTATCACCATGGATGCAGAGGAAGAGGGTAACCGAGTACTTCAATCAAGTCAGACAATGATCCAAAAGGAAAGGACTTCACTACTGGCTCCACTGTGAGACTATCAGGCAGGACATCAATCAGCCCAGCCCATGCCTGGAAGATTGGGAAGATCCGTTGTCAGGCTTGCTATGCAGAGACTCACGGGAGTGTAGCAGGCAGCTTCCACACGGACCACACAGTTGTTGACATCAAGGAACCTTTCTTCTTTTCAAAACGTAACAGAAATGTTACTAAGCAAAGCATATGTGGTTGCATTAAACCCAGAAATCTGGGGAAATAAAGAAAGAAAAACAAAATTTAGCTCAAGGATGATCTATCCTCAGAAAAGTGGAACACGTTCTTCTCAGCTTCCGGCCCTCAGTTTCCAAAGTGTTATCGTTAGTATTAGGCCTGAAAACATTGTCTTTATCTAAAATACTGTTTCCAGAGAAGGATATGCTCAAAATTAACTAACTAGCTTACCAACTTTGGAACACAACCCATTTTCAAATTGGGACTGCCGGGGACTGATATGAATTGTTACCATATGAATTATTATACATAAAATATAGGATAAATCTATCTGGAAAATATTTAAAAAGTGTTATCAGTGGTTAATTTCTGCAGTATTGGGTAAGGTTAGTGTCGCTTTTCCAATTTGTACTTTTCTGTGCTTTTCAAGCTTGCTAAAATATACCTGTAATGTTTAGGTAATGAAAAAGTATCGAGGTTTGATTTTAGTCATTTATGCAGATGTAAGGTGGACTACTTTTATTGCAATGACAGTTTGACCTGCCTAATTATTTCAAACTGGACTTCACAAGCTAGCTGGGTCACCAAAGTCTGAGCTCCCATCCAAAGATTTGACTGTATTTTAAACATAAGAACTTGATTTTATCAGTGAATTCATTAGTAAGAGCCTGAAGGATTAATTAACTTTGGCCAAAGAGACTGATTCTTAAACCAGAAGCCCAATATAGTCATACTAAACTGTAGTGAAGGGGGACACTATTCCTGGGATCCAGACACACACTTCTAGATGTCAGGTCCAGACAGGAATAGACTTGGAATTAGTGTGCATTAAGTTTGGTCATATGCTACAGAAAACTTGAATTAATAGCAATTTGAATCCCAAGGCTTTATTCTCCCACACACAAATCCAACAGTCTACATTCCAACAGAGCCAGTTCACAAAACCGTCAGAGACGCCTTCCAGCTTGCTGCTTCTCCACGCCTGGAGTAAAGCTTCCATCATTGTGGAGCTGTAGCCACTGTTTCACGTCAGAAGACGGAGGAAAGAGGAGGGTACAGAACCTCCCCTTTAAGGGCACTTTTGAAAGTTGCTTATGTCCCTTTTCTCAGGTACCATCGATCCATATCCAACTGAACGGCCACATCCAGCCACAGGAGGGGCTGGGACATGAAATCTGTATTCTAGCTGGCGTGTACCCTTTACTGAGGGTCATGGGGAGAACACATATCAGATAAGCAGCAATCTCTGCCACCCAAGTGGGAGAAAAATAAATAGATAACATAAAAGCCATGTGATGGAAGGGTGCTCACATTAAACTTGGTCTATCTTCCTCTCTACGTTAAGGGCAATTTCATCTTTAAAACGAACACTGATTGTGTTCGTTTAATTAAAATCACACCCTCTCCCGGTCAGTTTAAAGCTATATCTCATAAATTAAGCCTGTGGCATCTCTTCTTTCTCTACATTACCTACTGTTTCCTAGAGACTTCCTTCTTACCTGCCGATATGTTATAATTCCCAAGATAATAACTCCTCTGATATTAGTTTTATTTTGGGCATCCTTTTACAGATTTCAATCACCAGGGCATCTTTCCGAAGTGGCTATGTTTTGAGATATTCTTCCTTCATTTCCCTGGATAAATGGGTTTCATTCCATAGAGGCCAGAGCAGGTTTGGGTTGTTTGCTGTCTCCAGGCACCTCATAGTTGACCCCAGCTACCTCAAACATATGGCCAGGTCAGACGGGCCCTCCCGGTCCACTCACAATCTATAAGGCTCCCTCATCCTCTAAGCTCAGTGAGTAGCTGAATGTCCCAGGAGGGCACCAAACTAAGACTGTTACCCACGAAGAGCACAGACTGAAATGCACTATCCCACAGTTGGTCATCTAACTAGTCATCCTAACCTCCATTTCCTGTTTGGGATCATTATGTCAGTGAGATGCAAGAATACTGAAGAGAGACTGGGGCAGAGGAGGAAGAGTAAGAATGGTCTGATGAACAAAGACAGAGGGTGTGGAGGTGTTCAGTGATCACAACGGCAAAGTGCACACACCAAGCTATCTTGAAACTGTGTTTTCTGTGCATCAAAGATCCTATATTACTTTTGCTGTTGTAATTTTCTTTAGTCTTATCATTGATTTACAGGGAAATAAAATCCTTCTCATCTATGAGTGAGATAAGCCAAGTTCACTTCTGACTGTCCATTGTCTAGAACAGGACCTAGCGTTTGGTAACGCTCAATGAGATACTGGATGATCGATCAACTAATGATTTATATATTTTAAGTGTATATTTCTCGAAGTAAATTTGAATTTAATATTTATAAATTTCTAATAAATTAGCAAATTCTCATCCCTCTGGGTAAATAGACAGTGTACCAATGTCTCTCGAGCTCTTCTCCTGATTTGTCACTGTTTATACCAGCTTGGTAGGAAAAGCTTTCATTTCCCTGCAAAATTGTGTGTGAACAAACTGCAATTCTATAAACTTGTGTGTGAGTGTGTGTGCCTGTAGGGTGTTAAGAAGTTATTTACAGAAGGAAGATTCTTCACCTTCCATTCCAGGGAACCAAAGTCAAGGAACAGCACAGTCTGTCTCTGTGTGTGTTCCCAGGAGTCATGAATAAGTTAAGTTTTCATAATTCAAGTGAAATTGAAATACAACATAAACTCTCTATTAAAAAAAAAACAACAACAACTCTTGGTAAATACTTTTTGGAATGATACTAGCTACCCCTTTTCCTAAAACTGGATTATTCTAATGTCAGGAATTCTTAAAGAGGAATTAATCTACTTTTATATATAGGTATAAAAACACTTATTTATATCGTAAATAGACATTATACAACCTAACATATGAGGCCATTTTAAAAATCATGAAACAGCTTAATTGAAATTTAGGCATCAGATAACTTAAGGAATTCGTGCCTATTTTAAGCACTGCATTATATTTCTAAACTTTGCTAGGTCTGGAGAGGCCAAGGAAAGCATTCGCTTACGTAGTCATTAACTTTAATAATTTCTTTTAAAAAATTGCTTTTAAGTCAAGTTTTAGCTGTTTTTTCAAAAAGCTCTGACTTCACGATAATGCAGTATATCAGTATAGCAAAATTGCATTTGTATCCCATGAATCTATGCAAATGAAAAAAGATTAATAACATTTTTTTTTCAAAAGAGCAAAAATCATCCTTATAACTAGTCAATAAAGATGAACACTAAGTCAAAGATCTTAAGATTTCCTCAAAACTTGTATGTCTCTTTTGAAACCCTGGGGCAGGGAGGAGTAGCTAACTCCAGTCATGCAGGAACAGGAAGCAATAGCTTTGGACACAGTATGTGGAGAGATACCATAAGGGCTCATTGGGACCCAAACCTTTCTCCATCTGTTCTGCCATGTTTGTCTAAAACCTCCACTATAGGAGTTATTATTATTTAGGGTAAAGGTCATGTCTAGAAGGCCAATATTAGTTTTCCCAGGAGGGGCAACCACACATCAGTAAAGGATTATCAGATAAACTGGCCTGAAAGATCAAGACTGGCCAACCCCATGAGAATGGCCAATGGAACACGTGTGTGTCCAGTAGTGGATGGCATGACTACTCCCAGAGCACATATTGGTGCCTGAAATGTAATATAAGCATAATCATTTTTAAGTTAATGACTTAGTGAAAGTTATATAGCATTAGGTACTCATCGAGGCCACAGATGGGCTGTAAGTACAAGAGGAGGATAACAGTTAAGCTGTGAAAACAAGGAGATACTAAAACACTGTGGCTTAAAGAACATAGATGTTTGTTTCTCCCTTATATAACTCTGGAGGTGGGAGGCTTTCATGGCCTTAGGTCTCTTCCACCTTGTTGCACTGCGCTCCTCTCGAATGTCATGGTCATCTGGGTGGCAGAAGCCAGGTCACAGCTATGGAAACAGTCCACATCTTACCCTGAGGGAGGGGGAGAGAGAAAAGGGAGGAGCACATTTCCTTGTTTTAAGGTCAAGACCTGGAAGTGCCACACAAAACCTTCACTTACATCCACTGACTATTTCTAATCATCAAAGAAGCTGAGAAATCTCATCTCAAGTGAGAGCTTATGGGCCAGCAGAAACTCATCCCTATAGAACAGAGGAATGGATGGCAGCAGGGAGTAGATATCTAGCAGGCATTCATGGCATTCAACAGGCTCTGGAAGACCAACTGGTCTTTGCTGTGGAGTCAAGACTAGCTCTTTCACTTTCTCTGAGGCCTGTCTCCTGCATGGCTACCAGGTGCCAATGATGGCCGTGGGCTGTGGGGTCCAAGAATGGACAATGGCTTCTGTTCCTGAGAAAAACTTCGGCATGACAGCATCCATCTAGTTGAAGTTGACTACTCCAGAGAAGCAAAGGCATTGCTTAAAACTTCGGCACTATTCCTACTTTACTTTCTTTCTTTCTTTTTTTTTTCTTTTTTTTTTTTTTTGGCTTTTTGAGGAAACAGTCTTGACATTAGAATTCTGAAAATGAAGTAAACACTCTAGTCAGTTCTTTTCCATTTACTCATATTTGAGAGAGTTGGCTGCCAAGCTAAAAGGCACTAATGTATTCTCCTCACTCCAAATACATCAAAGAAAGAATGAAAAGATACTGCAAGTAAAGTTTTCAAAGCTTTTTCTTTCTTTTTTTCTTTTTTCTTTTTTCAAGCTGGCTATTTAATGGAAATGACTACTGCGAAGTCCATAGATTATCCTTATTTAAAAAAGGAGGGGAGGAGAAATCCATTTGATGCTTTGTAAAGAGTAACTTTTCAACTTCCAAGTACTTTTAATCCAGGTGCTTCATAAAGGTGATATTCTGGGTTACTGCTTTCAAGACAGGAAGCCCCTACTCGCACGTGGGAGCTGCCTTAATGCCGAGGGAAATGTAGCTCTGCTGAGGCTTCGCTGAGAAAATGTCTTAACCTTCTTAGCAGCCAACACTGGTCACCATTACCATTCACACTTTCATCTTTTTAATGTATTCTCCCTTTAAACTTGTCTATTTCAATTTTGGAAAAAATTCCACATCACATGGGGACTGCCATCTACCAGGAGGATTTTTATTCATGACGAAGATTTTCTTCTGTTGTTTTCCAAGTTCTGGCCTCCACCCCCTACCCCAGCGTCATATTTTGCCTTGCCCAACAGCTCACAGACATCTGCTGTCTTCCTCCTGGCCTGCTGAGAGCCTGACACGTTCAAGCAGGTGCTGAAGAGTCAATGAGGAGGTTCTCGCTAGCTCAGGGTCCACCTCAGGCTCTCTTTGTTTGCCTCATGCCACAGACTCTACCCAAAGAGTCCCTGAGAGGCCATTTGACTTGGCTTTAACTAGGGAGTTGGGGGTTGGGGGGTCAGTGCTCAGAACCTCCTTCTGTCCCTCAAGGTCCTATGGGCTTTTTAAGTTCTGCCAGAAAGACATTCCAAAGGAAGGATGTGTATGCATTTTCTTCTGCTGCCATAACTAATTACTATGAATGTAGTGCCCTAAAAGGATGTATTTATTATCTCACAGTTCTGCAGGTCAGAAGTCCTTGTGACTCAGCTGGTTTCTCTGCTCTGGGTCTAATAGACCAAAATCAAGGTGTCCACTGGCTCAATTCATATCAGGGGCCTCTGAAAATCAGCTTCTAAGCTGATGCACATTGTTGGCAAAATCTAGCTTTCTGCAGTTGTAAGCCGGGTCTTCATGTCCTTGCTCTGATTGTCAGCTGGGGTCTGAAACTTCTCTCTGGTCCTTGGGCATGGACCCCCGCTATCTCTGAATCAGCAATGGTCTCCCACAGGGGATCTTTCTGCCTCTGAGTAGCACCTCTCTGTCTCCAGCTGGAGAGAGTTCTCTACTCCTAAGGACTCAGGTACTAAAATTGTGCCCACCCAGATAATCCAGGATAATCTACCTATTTGAAAGTCTGTAACTTTAACTGCATCTGCGAAGTCCCTTTTGTCATGTAGTATATAGCATATTCACAGGCTCCAGGGATTAGAGTGTGAATATTTGAGGACATTTCTGCCTACCACGGGGCCTGACTATAGGTAACAGAGCACAGATGGTGCCCTCCTCTAAGCTGGGAAGGTATATATACCTAGTCAAGGCAAGATTTTAGGGGGT
>VSMD01037711.1:0-27113 GCA_008750895.1 Mirza zaza
AAATAGAAAGAAATTAATTGGCCAACTAATATGTATAGAAAAAATTAGCCGGGCATGGTGGCACATGCCTGTAGTCCCAGCTACTCGGGAAGCTGAGGCAGTAGGATCGCTTGAGCCCAGGAGTTTGAGGTTGCTGTGAGCTAGGCTGATGCCACGGCACTCACCCTAGCCTGGGCAACAAAGTGAGACTCTGTCAAAAAAAAAAAAAAAAAAAAAAAAAAAAAAAAAAGGGACCTTAGAGGAAACAGAGATATTGCAAGGAAAAAAAAGACACGTTCAGAAGCACTATAATTAATATACTCAGGCGGGACACAGGGGCTGATACCTGTAATCCTAGCACTCTGGGAGGCCGAGGCAGGAGCATTGCTTGAAGCCATGAGTTTGAGACCAGCCTGAGCAAGAGTGAGACACTATCTTTACAAAAAATAGAAAACTAGCCGAGTCTGGTGGCACACACCCAAAGTCCCAGCTGCCAGGAGGCTGAGGCAGGAGGATTGCTTGAGCTCAGCAGTCTGAGGTTGCTGTGAGCTATGATGATGCTATGTACTCTAGCCCTGGCGACAGAGTGAGACCCTGTCTCCAAAAAAAAAACAAATTAATACTCAGCAGGATAAGATATTAAATCCATAATATAAGAACAGGTGATATGTTATTAATAAAAAGGACAATTCAAGAATAAAAAATAAGAATTATAAAACATAAAAATATCACAGAAGTTTCATTTAAATCAGAAGCATGGAAAATACAAATGAAAAAAATCTCCCAGAAAATTGAATGAAAAGACAATAGAAAATGGAAGAGCAAAAATAAGAAAATTAGAGGATTCTTTTAGGAAATCTTACATTTATTAAGAGTCCCAGGAAAAGACAAGCTACAGTGGCTCTAGATTTCAGTTTCTTGAGCAAAAATAGAAAAGAGAATATTAAAATTTTATATTTAAAAATCATTTAAAAAAAGAAAAAAAAAGAGGCCGGGCGCGGTGGCTCAAGCCTGTAATCCTAGCTCTCTGGGAGGCCGAGGCAGGCGGATCGTTTGAGCTCAGGAGTTCGAGACCAGCCTGAGCAAGAGCGAGACCCTGTCTCTACTATAAATAGAAAGAAATTAATTGGCCAACTAATATATATAGAAAAAATTAGCCGGGCATGGTGGCACATGCCTATAGTCCCAGCTACTTGGGAGGCTGAAGCAGCAGGATTGCTTGAGCCCAGGAGTGTGAGGTTGCTGTGAGCTAGGCTGACGCCACGGCACTCACTCTAGCCTGGGCAATAAAGTGAGACTCTGTCTCAAAAAAAAAAAAGATGCAGTGGCTCACACCTGTATTCCTAGCACTCTGGGAAGCTAAGGGGGTTGATCAGCAGTTCAGGACCAGCTTCTCAGTAGTGACACCAAAATCTTTGAGACAATGGAATAATACCTTGAAAATTCAAAGAGAAAATTATTTCCAACTTAGAATTATATCCCAGCCATATCATTACCAAGTATGATATTAAAATAGACACAATTTCAGACAGATGTATAAGGTCTTATAAAACTTATGTTCCAAGCACCTTCTTTTAGGAAGCAGGTGATGAATCCATCAGACACGGTAATAACTGTGGAGAAGAGCTTTCTCATGGAATCCAGGAGCTAGGGGATCAGACATAGGCCTGAGGTGATGAGAATTCTAAGGGCAATGTGAAGAAAAGAATAAGAAACAATAACAGTAATGCCAACAATAATAGCACTTAGTATGTGCCAAGCACTATTCCAATGAGAAATCTGAGCCACTGAGGAATTAACTAGCTTGACCACAGTCCCACAGCTGGCAAGTGGTGAAGCCAGGATTCAAACCCAGGCAGCCAGCTTCAGGCCCCACATCCTGAAGTAGCATGCTACACTGTCATCCTAGCAAATTCTAGGCTGATGGCTATGCATCCAGGCAGCATTGGGACAAGAAGATAGAGATCTCCCAGAGAAATATTTCCAAGGAAAATGATGGAACTGAATAATCACCTAATATGCTTGACCATACTGAAAATTTAGGGACAAATTAATTATAGGTGTATAAACTAAATATTCCAGTTATTACTGCTGCATAACAAATTACCCCAAAATGTAGCTGCTTAAAATAACCATTTTTTTATGTTTACAGATTCTGTGGGTCAAAAATTTATACAGGGCACAGTGGGGAGACTTGTCTCTCTCTGCTCCATGATGTCCAGGGCCTCAGCTGGAAAAACCCATATGTTAGAGGTGTCTCGGTGATTCTGGGAACTGGAATCATCTGGAAGCGTCCTCACACATACTTGGCACCTGGGCTGAGGTGTCTAGAAGACCAGGCTGCCAACCAACCAGAGTGTTTATGCATAACCACTCCACTAAGCTGGGCTTCCTCACAGCATGGCAGCCTTAGTCGGACTTCTCAGAACTCCTAACACAAGTGTATGCCAAGCAAGACAGGTTGCATCTTTCCTCAGATGTCACAGTGTCCTTTCAATAGTCTCCTAGCAAAACACAGGCCCGTCCAGAATCAAGGGGAGGGGTCATAGACCTCACCTCTGTGTGACAAGAGTATCAGAAGAATTTGAGGGCCATGTTTTAAAACAGCCACACCAAACGTGTGGAATAAAATGAGGCAGTTATTAACTGTAACAAAAAAATTAAAGATATATAAGAAAGGAAATGTAATCATAATACTCCACATGGCTTAGAGAATAATATCAATATATTGCATTATCAATATATTGCATCAATATATTGCATCAATAATATCAATATATTGCAATTTTTGCATAAAAATACAAATACTGAATATTGATTTAATCAAAAAGCATAACTGAATGAGAAGAGGGTAGAGAAAAGAAATGTGTTTGGTCATATAAAAGACCTAAATTTTCTTTTTATATAGAATCAATAGAGAATGTCTAAAATTTAAGTATCAAGAAAGAGTAATATGTGAAGGTAAATATCAGAAGAAACAGCTAAAGAGAGGGACATGGGACACATGGAGTCTGGAGAGTGCTAAGTTGTTTTGTTTGTCTAGTACTATTTCACTTTTTAAATACTATCCTATTTGCTCTTATTTTGAAACTTTTAGCTTAAAAATTGATATACTTTTCTGTAGGAATTCACATCTAGGACTTTATCCTAAGAAAAATATCAGAGATACAGGCAAAGACTTACATATTAAAGTGTGTACTAAAATATCAATTATAAAAGGAAGAAAGTGAAAATTGGCCCATTTAAAAATAAGAAAAAGGTTAAATGAAATATGGTACAATGAAATATCACACAACTATCAAATATTATCTCACTGGGGTGTAAGAGTGTTTTTTGACAGCTGCACTGAAAATATATATACAGATGGTGTTAGTAGCTCTAATTGGGTTACATTAGAATACATTGCAGATTTACATTTTGGTTGAAAAGATCCAGCTGAATATGTTAGATGGGAGCTACCAACTCTCCCTTGGATATTCAAATATATAGGTATATACAGCAGTAGCATAGATACGAATTTTGCAGAAGCTTCACAGAAAAGGGACAAATTTAACTCTTATGCATCTTTGCAAACATACAAAGTTATAAGTGTAGACAAGTGAAGAGTTGTTGAATGAGCAGTCCAGGATTTCCTAAACAGCTGGTAAAATGTCCCAAATTGTTATCCCCAACATAAGTTTAGATTCAAAGGGATATCTTTTACTTTGCCTTAGATAGTAATAAATAAACCAAATAGACCTTGTCTGAAGTTCAGCAAACCCTGAGATGATGTCTTTGAGCAGATGATGTCCCACCCTCCTACCTGAATCCCTGCGGTCATTTCTAAATCATCATCCTTAGGGAATGTCTCATAGTCTATTGCACACCTTAGGGCCCTGCTGAGCTGCTTTGGCTGGCCTCACTGACTGGGCCCTTCTCCTCACATCTGCATATCTGAGTCACAAAGGGAATTACTGCAAAAGCAAATAAGAAATAAGTTAGTTCCTTGATAGGCAGGGGACAAAATTCTTCAGATTAAAGACTTTTTACTAGAGCTTATTTTAATCTTTTAAATTGTAATGTACATGTTTATATAAAGCTCTGTAAGATAACGATCCTGTTCTATGAATGCCTCCTAGTCAGAGATAGGGAACACAATTTGCATAACACCTGAGAGGGACGGTCCTCCCTAAATCTCATGGGGGTTGCTCGTTAATCCTGAAATTATTTCTAGTTCTCTTCCTAATTTTTTCATGTTTATCTACCCTCCTGGATACTCTTCCTCCACCCTTCACCCCACCCTGAGTTTTGAATTTGATTGCAAGATCCTTAAGGATAAATGGCAAATTCGCCTTAAATTACCCATAGTACCTGGCACAGTGGCTTATGTGGAATAGTTATCCAGTTAATATTTGTGGAAAAAATGCGTGTGGTGTAGTCTTCACAGGGTGAGGCTGTTTGGTGGCAGTTCTGTTTTGTTAAATATTAATAGAAAGAGTTAAGTTGGTACAGCGGAAATGGCCCATGGAGGACCAGGATTGAGAAAGCCTAGATTCTAGTTTGGGCTCTGCCAGCATCTGTGTAACCTTAATCACATTCTCTCACATCGTTATTATTTTCTGTAAAATGATGGCATTGAACTAGATCATTTCTAAGATCCCTTTCCTCTCTCAAATAAATGTAAGAAATAGGTCTCTTAAGCAAGAGATGCATTATAAGAAAAATATATCTATTAGAAACTTATACAAGTTTTGACACTGAGAAATAGAAAAATCTTGCTTCTTATGATGGAAGTCACCTATGATTTCTTACTTCCACATTTAAAATTACTTCCCAGCTCTACCCAGACAGGTTTGTGTCCTGTCTGCCCATTTGATTTCCTGTGTGGAGATAGAATTATTCACTAGACAAGGAAGCAAGGAAATGACATAGTCTTAGTGCCTGTTCAACATCATTGTGAACCTAGAAAGAAGAACACCTCTGTGATTTTTCATAGCGAGCTCTGCTTCCTCTTCTCCAGCTCCCCCTCCCCACCAAAAAAATCTTGAGATTAGATAGTCCTCTTCCATCACAATCATAGACTCCTGGGTACATGCACGAGAGGCAGTTAAGAGCACCAGACCAGACTGGAAACAGCTGAAAAATATTTGTTGAGCATTGTCTCCATACTAAATTCTACAGATCCTTCCCTACCTTAATTTTAAATTTAAATTTGTAGCTGCTGAAAAATAATGATCAGGAAGAAATACTGTTAGTGAATGGGTGATTCACCCTGGGGAGGTGAAGTCATTACTCAGTTATCATTTTGATTCCTAATAAAAGAAAGTAGAATCCTTCAGAGAACCACAGAGCTCTGACTCTCTCAGGGAGTCCAGGGGCTATTGCAGGTCAGCAAGCTTTATTTTTAATGATCCTTCTAGTTTTCTGCTGCCATTATAAGTCACCCGAAGAAATAAGAATTATGATTATATTTTCTTGGCTATTCCTGAAAGTACTGAAATGTCACTTAGGCTTGTGACATTCTGACACTGTCATAACCAGCCATAAAATACCTTAAGTGTACTACAAATTACCATTGCTAAGCTATAACTCACTTGTCCCTAGATATCCTACTATTCCTTATTCAAAGAGTAAAACAAAGACTTGTAGGCAAGGCTAGTGTACATGAAGATAACATGCATATTCTTAAACAAAAGAGAAAATGCACATTCAGAGAGTTCTCATTAATACCACATGTGATAATCTTCTAGTTATTTAAGGTATTTTGAGTCATTTCAAAAGGAATAATACTGATGTCATCCTCTACCATAGAATGTGTACAAAGTTGGCTTTTGAAAGGACTATATGTGTGACCACAAAGACTATGATAGGACCCTAATATCTCCTAAATTAAAAGATATCTTAAGGTTTTCTATTGCACTTAAGAAAACAAAGTATGGCCGGGCGCGGTGGCTCACGCCTATAATCCTACCACTCTGGGAAGCCGAGGAGGGCGGATTGCTCAAGGTCAGGAGTTCGAAACCAGCCTGAGCAAGAGCAAGACCCCCTTCTCTACTATAATAGAAAGAAAATAATTGGCCAACTAATATATGTAGAAAAAATTAGCTGGGCATGGTGGCTCATGCCTGTAGTCCCAGCCACTTGGGAGGCTGAGGCAGTAGGATTGCTTGAGCCCAGGAGTTTGAGGTTGCTGTGAGCTAGGCTGATGCCACGGCACTCACTCTAGCCTGGGCAACAAAGCGAGACTCTGTCTCAAAAAATTAAATTAAATTAAAAAATTAAAAAAAGAAAACAAAGTACTTGACTACTGGAGATGTAGCAATACATTGCCTGACGGTTGTCTATGGCCTAGTAGAGAAGGGATAAAATAAATACCTAAATATAAGGAATACTGTAATTAATGCCATTGGGGAGCTCAGAGGAGAGAATTCATGTTCAGTTGGGAAGGCCAAAAAAAGGTTTATGAAGTAGGAAATATGTGAGATAGTCCTTGAAGAAGATCTTGATAAGTAAGGATGGGAATAGAGGGTTTCCTGGGCAAAGGAAGCCAGGAAAAAGTGATACGCGTGGGCAGGCATGCAGTGTATTCAAAGAAGAAAAAGTATTATAATCTAAACAGAATATGAAAAACATACAGCAGCATAAGGGACAGATGAAGAATTGCTCTGAAATACTAGGTAATGACTATATTTAAAAGACTTTGTTTCAAATAAAAATATGTACATGAATATTCAGATCAGCACTATTCATAGTAGCTGAAAGGTAGAAATGACCTAATGTTCATCAAGTGATGAATGGATGAACAAAATATGGTCTATCCATACAATGGAATGTTATTCAGCCATAAAAAGGAATGAAGTATTGATACATGCTGCAACAGGGATGAACCTTGAAAACGTTATCTAAGTGAAAGAAGCCAAATATAGAAGGCCATATATTATATGATTCCATTTATATGAAATATCCAGAATAGGCAAATCCATAGAGACAGAAAACAGATTGGTAGTTGCCAGGGTCCGAGGGAGGGGAGGATGGGGAGTGACTGACTGTTTAATGGGTACAGGTTTCCTTCTAGAGTGATAAAAATGTTCAGAACTTGTTAGTGGTAATGGTTGAACAACACTGTGAATGTACTAAATGCCACTGAATTGTACCCTTTAAAATGGTTAAAATTGGATGGGTGAGGTGGCTCACGCCTATAATCCTAGCACTCTGGGAGGCCGAGGTGGGTGGATCGATCAAGGTCAGGAGTTTGAAACCAGCCTGAGCAAGAGCGAGACCCCTTCTTTACTAAAAATAGAAAGAAATTAATTGGCCAACTAAAAATATATAGGAAAAATTAGCCAGGCATGGTGGTGCATGCCTATAGTCCCAGCTACTCGGGAGGCTGAGACAGGAAGATCGCTTGAGCCCAGGAGTTTGAGGTTGCTGTGAGCTAGGCTGACGCCACAGCACTCTAGCCCAGGCAACAGAGTGAGACTGTGTCTCAAAAAAAAAAAAAATGGCTAAAATTATGAATTTTATGTGATGTGAATTTTACCTGATTTTTCTTTAAAAAGACGTTGGGATGTTTGCCTATGGAAAATGAACTTGATGCAGAGATCATGAAGCAGCCATTGAAAGGTTCTGAGCCAGGCAGTGTCAAGGTCTGGACTGTCTGAGGGAGGAAATGTTGCCATGCTGCATAGGATGAGAGGAACAAGAAGACACTAGAGGCAAGAAGATCAGTTAGGAAGTTTTTGGAAACCTGTTGATAAATACAGGAGAAAAGTCCCAGTGAGAGTGTTGGCAATGAAAATGGGAAGGTAGGATTAGGTGTAAAACTCATTTCAGGAGAAAATGTATTAGGACTTGAAAATTGGTATGATAGGGAGAAGCTGGCAGGTGTGGCCTGGAAAAGGGCAGAGGCTAAAACAAGAATTTGGAACTTGGATAACAGGAAAAATTATGTCTTTTTTTTTTTTTTTTTTGAGGCAGAGTCTCACTGTGTTGCCTGGGCTAGAGTGCTGTGGCGTCAGCCTAGCTCACAGCAACCTCCAACTCCTGGGCTCAAGGAATCCTCCTGCCTCAACCTCCCGAGTAGCTGGGACTACAGGCATGCGCCACCATGCCCGGCTCATTTTTTCTATATATTTTTAGTTGGCCAATTAATTTGTTTCTATTTTTAGTAGAGATAGGAGATCTCCCTCTTGCTCAGGCTGATCTCGAACTCCTGACCTGGAGCAATCCATCCGCCTCGGCCTCCCAAAGTGCTAGGATTACAGGCGTGTGCCACCGCACCTGTCCTATGTCATTAATAAAAGTATCTTAAGAATGGAAAAACAAGCACCAATGTACTCACCAGCAAATTGGTATTAACGGATCAACACTTAAGTGGACATATAGGAGTAACATTTATCGGGTATTGGGAGGGTAGGAGGGGGGAGGGGATGGGTATATACAACCACAACGAGTAAGATGTGCAATGTTGGGGCATGGACTCGAGGGGGGAGGGGGGCATGAGCAATGTATGTAACCTTAACACTTGTACCCCCATAATATACTATTATATATATATGTATATATACACATTATATATACATAATACACTAAAATAAATAAATAATCAAAGTAGGAAACTGCATGTACTACTAGTCCTCTAGAAATAAGTATGTTTAAAGTAAAGCAACTTGAAACTCTACACAGGGCTTGTTTTCCAAAGAAGTATTGTTTAGAGGAGCAAAATTATAAGCCCTGCCCATATGTGTTGTAAAACTGTTTTGAAAAGTGAGGCTTGTAAATAGAAATGTAGTGCCCAAGTCACAATCCACTTAAAACTTGTAACAAATACAGATAAGTTAAATAGTTGAGGCCGGGCGCGGTGGCTCAAGCCTGTAATTCTAGCTCTCTGGGAGGCCGAGGTGGGCGGATTGTTTGAGCTCAGGATTCGAGACCAGCCTGAGCAAGAGCGAGACCCCATCTCTACTATAAATACAAAGAAATTAATTGGCCAACTAAAATATATATAGAAAAAATTGGCCGGGAATGGTGGCACATGCCTGTAGTCCCAGCTACTTGGGAGGCTGAGGCAGCAGGATTGCTTGAGCCCAGTAGTTTGAGGTTGCTGTGAGCTAGGCTGACGCCACAGCACTCACTCTAGCCTGGGCAATAAAGTGAAACTCTGTCTCAAAAATAAATAAATAAATAAATAGTTGAAAAGAATAATAAAATAATAAAAGGAAAGTTAAGTAGAAAAGCTGGTTTAAGTTTGGTTTTCAACAACGTGAGTTAGAGGTACACCATCAAGGTTGATGGCCATCACCTTTGTACCTTGCTACTGGAGGAAACAACTCAATTATATTAGCCTGATATCCTTACTCATGGCCTTTCTGAGATCTGGGTAGATTTTTTTTTTCATAGTCAAACTGTGCAATTTAAAATTTCATGACTCTTCCAGATTCTAAGAGAGCATAGCAAGAAAAACAGGTTGCAAAAGAATAACAAGACCTCTGAGTGCAAAGAGATTTGTTATGTAGATAATGCAAACTCCTCTCCTTTTTAAAATCGGCCATAGTCTTCTGCATCTGTCGATGCAGATGAACCAAATGAAGAGAATAGGAGAAAGTCAATTCCCTGGACATCTACATTTGTCTCTGAAAGTTGGTTAGCTTTCCCAGGTGAAAGAGATGGTAAAATCAGGTACCCAGGCAAAGCAATCCAGTTCCAAATGGTGTTAACTTCCTTGCAGACACCTTCTGTGCTCTCTTATTAGTAGGCAAAAATGATGGAGATAGCAAAAAAAAAAAAAAAAAGACCTACCCTATTCCTTTATATTCTGGTACCTTTCCAGCTCTGTAACCGGAGAGCCCAGCAACACAAGGCCCGCTTCTACGAAACCAACACCCAGTGGGCTGCTCCAAGTTCAGGGCTAGTAGATCTAGTAGATTTCTGATATACAAACTTTCTTTTATTATCCCCATACACTATACCCAAACTGTCCTAGGATGAGGATAGAGGTGTCCTTCCTCCCTTCCTGTGTCCACCCAAAAACTTCCTTTACACATATAAGCTAAGCCACCTCTAAATACCAGTGTATATACACAGAGAGTTTACTTTTAGGAAGGCCTGTTTTCACTAAAGGAGCCAATGATATTTAAAGGCAGAAGACCTTTATTTTTAAAACATGATTATTTTTACAGCCACCATTGTAATCTTTTATTTAAACAAGGATCATCATTGGATGATTGGTTAAACTAATTAGATGAATAGTTATTAGAGAACTGAATATACACATGGATTCAAAGCACTCTTCAGATTACTTGATAAATACATGGGGAAGCAGTGAATAAACTTAGCTCATCAATAATAAGATAGATCGATATTGTGTGACTCCTAATGTAATAGAGAAATATACAGCATCACCTATGTAATTGTCTTGCCAAAAATGTTTAACCTGAATTTCATCATGAGAAAAAAATCAGACAAATCCAGGAAAAATGGGACATTCTGCAGGGCAACTGACCTGAGCTGTTAAAAAATGCCAATATTGGGGCCAGGCGTGGTGACTCACACCTGTAATCCTAGCACTCTGGGAGGCCGAGGCGGGTGGATTACTCGAGGTCAGGAGTTTGAAACCAGCCTGAGCAAGAGTGAGACCCCATCTCTACCATACAAAATAGAAAGAAATTAATTGGCCAACTAATATATATATAGAAAAAATTAGCCGGGCATGGTGGCACATGCCTGTAGTTCCAGCTACTTGGGAGGCGGAGGCAGGAGGATTGCTTGAGCCCAGGAGTTTGAGGTTGCTGTGAGCTAGGCTGATGCCACGGCACTCACTCTAGCCTGGGCAACAAAACAAGACTCTGTCTCAAAAAAAAAAATGCCAATATTAGGGCCAGGCGCGGTGGCTCACGCCTGTAATCCTAGCACTCTGGTAGGCCGAGGCGGGTGGATTGCTCGAGGTCAGGAGTTCAAAACCAGCCTGAGTAAGAGCGAGACCCCCGTCTCTACCATAAATAGAAAGAAATTAATTGGCCAACTAATATATATAGAAAAAATTAGCCGGGCATGGTGGCACATGCCTGTAGTCCCAGCTATTTGGGAGGCTGAGGCAGCAGGATTGCTTGAGCCCAGGAGTTTGAGGTTGCTGTGAGCTAGGCTGACGCCACGGCACTCACTCTAGCCTGGGCAACAAAGCGAGACTCTGTCTCAAAAAAAAAAAAAAGCCAATATTATGAAAGACCAAAAGAGTGGTGGTATAGGGGCTGTTGTAGATTAGGTTTTAGCTGGGTGTGGTGGCTCAGGCCTATAATCCTAGCACTTTGGGAGACTGAGGCAGGAGGATTGCTTAAGGCCAGGCATTCAAGACTAGCCTGAGCAACATAGTGAGACCCCATCTCTACAAAAATTTAAAAATTACTTGGGCACATTCGTGCACACCTGTAGTCCTAGCTACTTGGGAGAGGCTGAGGAAGATCGCTTAAGCTCAGGAGTTTGAGGCTGCAGTGAGCTATGATAACTTTACTGCACTCCAGCCTGGGTGACAGCGAGACTCGGTCTCAAAAACACAGGGGGGAATTAAAAGGACATATCCAAAGGTAATGTATGCTTTTTAATTCGATCTTGGATTGAGATCCAACAGCTCTAAAGGACACTATTGGTTAAACTTGGAAAATTTGAATATAAACTATATTTTAAATAATATTGTAATAAATGTCAAACTTATTGCATGTTATAATACACAGTGTTATCACATTGTGGTTAGGTAGGAGAATGTCATTGTCCTCAGGGATAAATGCTGAAGTATTTAAGGATGAGCATCATGATGTCTACAACTTACTTTCAAATAGCGAAGGGTCATCAAGAGAAAGGGAAAGCAGAGGTGGTTCACCAATAGCTTCGCAATTGGTGAAGCTAGGTGGAGGCCAAATGAGTGGTCATTGTATTCGTTCAACGAAAAAGTTTGTAGAGGGAAGGTAGTTGAAGGTTTAAAAAGAAAATCTTTAAAAATGACTGTTATTTCAAAATATAGCCAGTAACATTTGAGAAGAATAACCTGATAAGTAAAGATGATTAGTCTCTAGCAATTTCTGGACTCCCTGCTGTGGAATATTAGTTTTCTGCCTTTAGAAAAAGGTGTCCCCATATCCAGCTTTCAAGTCCAGATAACAGTAGTTGGAAATTGGAAACAGTTCATTTATGTCATCCAATCCTTCTTTGTTACCTCACTTATAAAAAAGCGTTTGTTTCTTAAAGTAAAAGACCACATTGTACATCCATTACTTACCAACAGGGAATCTATCTGCCTTTGGTCTGCAGAGACTGGTATATAAACCTTTGGAATTAATCCCTTTGTGCATCCTCTCAATCAGAGTGCTGGCTTTTTTTTTTTTTTTTTTGCTTTTGTGGAAAATATTGTTTTACAGTGCTCACCATAGCTGTCTGAGGAGGCCTCCAGTGTCATGGGCACAGGCACACCATCTTGTCTATTTTCACATTTTTAAAAGATAAAACAAGGTTCAAACCACACATTCTCTATGAACTGCTAAAGACTGGGAAAATTTGCTTTCTTTTTTCATGACCTGGATTGACAAGAAACACACCTACAGGAGGCAAAAAGATGAGTGAATCCCTTTTAAAGACCCTAGTAATGAAGCCCTCAGGGAATTGCCGTGTGTGGTAGAATTTACAGTGGCTTCTGGAGACGAACAGTGTGGCAGGAAGCGGTTCAGGACTTTCGACTGTTGAAATACAGACTGCATTTATTTTGTGTCAGCCTATTTTGGGCCCCAGTGAGAAAGTTATTTTAATAATATCTTGGCTTTGCTAGAAATATACATGACAAGTGGCAGATGTCAGAAAAAGGGGGAAAGCTACAGTATTCAATTCTCCTTGAGAGTTACAGAGTTTATATAGTTAGTTGTTCTCTTTTAGCCTTTGAAGTAAACACCGATGCATATAGAAGCATAGATTGAAAAGGACATCAGACATAGGCCAGACCAGTGATTCTGGCCTATGTCAAATGAATCAGAATCTCAGGAATAGGGTATTGAGAATCTGCATTTTTTACAAGCTACCCAGGTAATTCTAATATAGCCAGTCTAGTATTTGGGAACTTCTGGTCTGGTCAGTACTCACTTACTTTACAGATAAAAGAATAAGGGCCCATATAAAAATTTAAAATTATCTGAGGTATTAACCAATTAAGTACTAGAAACTATATTTTCTGGCTCCTACCTATGCATCTTCCCAGAAGGTCACAGTGCCTCTTGGAGTGGTCACAATTAAGATCTTAGGCCACTTGCTTTCCTCAGTAGACAAGGCCTTAACACCTGAGGCTTTGAGGTGCGCATCTTGAAATCTCTGTGGAGGTCTCCTAACTTCCATTCCGGGCTCTTCTCATTTCAATACACTACCCTCAAGGTTGAAGCACTTAATTACACTAAAGCTATTAGAACATTATTCTCTGTTCTGCCTTTCTGTTGTTCAATTTTTGTGAAGTTTTTGAATTTATTTTCTATACATGGAAGCTTAGATTCCCTTCCTTAGTCTACTTAGAAGGCATATGAGAAAGTGAAAATATGCCATTTTTCATTATAGGTAAAAATTATTTGTAAGACATCAGCTCATGGCTCCACATTAGCTGTATACCAGCTCTGAACCAAAACATCTGGCTTTCCTAGAACTAGGAGTTAGTAAAATGAATTTTGCTTTATAAGTTTCCTGAATAGATAATACATAACCAATACATAGTAAGGAAAGCATCCATCCATCCATTCATTCATTCAGACACTGATATAGACATGGAATACAGTTATGAATAAGAGAAAAAATTTCCCTCTGTCATGGAGCTTAAGTACTAGGTGGAGATTATATGTGAAACCTATTTAAAACAATATTGTGTAATATCCTAGAATATAAGCTCCATGAAGGCAGAGATTTTGATCTGTTCTGTTCCTGCCTGTGTAGTAGGTTCTGAATGAATATTTTTTTAAAAAATTAGCAACCATCAGGTGTAATAGAAACTATAGCCCCTCCCAAATTGACTACTTTACAAAAAGAATAAGAATAGTGTTTAATGACAAATATTACTTGTGTAGGGAACTAAATCATAACTTGCATTTATCTCTAACTTGTTATAATATTTTCATAAGCTCTAAAGCTTTTTGTGAAAAAAATTTATATTAGAATATCTACTCTCAGGTATGTACATGGCATATGTATGTATTATATCAACTGGAAATACATATGTAATATATATTATATACCTGTAAAAGTTTAAATATTTACCATATTTATTTTCTAAAATAAATGATGCTTTTATGTATAAGCTAAAGCAATCAAGGGCAAAATGGTTTCACAGAAATATTTTTTATAATACAATAAAAAGGACATTCAGGTTGGGTATGGTGGCTCACACCTATAATCCCAGTACTTTGGGAGGCTGAGGCAGGAGGATTGCTTGAGGCCAGGAGTTCAAGGCAGCAGTGAGCTATGATTTTACCACTGGATTCCAGGCTGGGCAACAGAGCAAGACCCTGTCTTTAAAAAAAAAAAAAAAAAAAGACATTCAGGCATTTATGTGAGCTATATATCAATAGTAACAATCCATTCAGGTTATAACGGCTGTGGTAATCATGCTGTCATTTTATGTAGGCTTCTACTCTCTCAGCTTTCGAAACATTTCAGAGCTAATGTGTGCAGATATATATAATATATGTGGTGTCCCCAGCAGTATATCTTGACTGGGTGAAAGGGTAGTGGCCAAGCTAGGAAGACAAAATGAGAGAGTTTGAGGTTTGAAAATAGCTTATGATTAAGCACAAGTACTTCAAAGTAATAGAATTCCCTAAGATGATTAGTCTACAAAGTATTTGGTAGGAAAAATTATTTTGTAAAAATTTGTGATAGGGCTACTCTAGATGTCCTTACCTGTGAACAGCATTACGTTCACTTTTCTTATCTGAGAAACTGCCATTGAATTGTTTTATGAGACAAACTGGGAAGTGGCTCAGTACATCTAAAAGAAAAAGCCCACGCGAAATCATTGTCAATTATAGTTTCTCCACAGTTCACCTTGCAATTTTAAGATACAAAAGTTTCTCAACTTTCTAACTTTCAACAAATGCCACTCTAACACTTTTAACGTGTCCTGTGTGTTAAACACTGAAAGATGAGAATGTTGAGAGAGCAAGAATGAAGAGGAGCTGGTTAGGAGAGAAACAAAATTGATAATGAGAAAATGGCAAATGTGTTTTGGGATTGAGTTGTCTGACCGTAGGAAGAATTCTATAGGATTCCCAGTTTGTGCATCATTTGAAAAGTGCTGGGCCTGAGCAATCAATAGTAATCAGCAAGTGACAAAGAAAAGGATGGACGATGGAAAAAGTGGAAAATTTGTGACCCCAAGATCAGCCTCAATGTCAGATGTCTGTTAACCTAAAATGAATTTAAGAGTTGGCTGGAACCAGGCAGGTTGGCTCAAACCTGTAATCCCAGCATTTTGGGAGACTGAGGCAGGAGGATCACTCGAGCCTAGGAGTTAGAGACCAGCCTGGGCAACATAGCAAGACTTCATCTCTACAAAAATGAAAAAAATTAGCTGGGCATGGTGGCACACACCTGCAGTCCCAGCTACTCGGGAGGCTGAGATGGGAGGATTGCTTGAGCCCAGTTCTAGGCTGCAGGGAGCTATGATCAGGCCACTGCATTGTAGTCTAGGTGATAGAATGAAACCCTGGGAGTTTGAGAACTTAAAGACTAAGCATGTTGTAAAAGTGCTGCTGCTAAAAGTTTGGTCACAAGCCATCAGAGGATTATTCTTAGGATCAAGGCCAGTCCATATTTGTACAATATCAAAGTGAGTAGCTAGGTCATGAGTGAACTACACAGATATTTTCAGGGCTTTCCTACCATTTCTGCAGACATTACTGTCGGGGGAAAGAGATTTCCAGTGAAGACAAAACTGATTCATTTTGGAAAAAGATGCCAATAAACAAATAGGCAAACAAATAAATTTAAAATATCCAAGCAAAGAGAAGAATAGCCTGGTTTTAAATTTTCTGCAAGAGCTGATTCATATTCCTATTGGTACATTGCATCTCAGTACTAAGTTCAAAATCTTAGTTCACTGAAAATTCTAGATCCCTAAAAAACTTTGAAGAGCAGACTGCAGACCCTACATTCTTTTTTATAGTATATTGGTTGCTGAAGCCTTTTGTTTTATTGAAAATGTTCAAATAGCAATTTTAGAGTGGTTTGTGATGGTGTTAACAACTATGCATGAGCAGTATCTTGTTATAAGTTTCTTATTGTGAAAATAAGAAAAACAAAATACAGGCATCTCTGGATACATTTTTAAAAGATTGTTAAGCAAGAAGAGTCAAGACCAATGTTATAAACATTTCCTTTTTTCCCAAGGAAGTAATCTGCCTACATTAACTACTTGTATTACTATAATATCTTTTGGGGTTTTTTGTTTGGTTGGTTTTTTAATATTTTAATTTTTTTTTAAGCCAGTCAAATTTAACAGTAGGGGGTTGAATACCAACTTTAGTGACACTAATGTTAATAAGTTCTGATAACCCACTACCATCAGACCAGCCTATAATATCATTTTGGACTCAGAAACAAAATGGTCTGAAGACCTAACCTGTTTGTAAGTTGAAGAGCTCTTACTCTGTGCAGAGGTGGCAGGGAAGTTTTATTGTGAAGTCTGCAAAACACAGGTTGACCTGCTAGCAAAGATTAACACATTGGTAATCTCTACTATGTTAAAATTCAATATACATTGTAACACATCAGAGTATATGTGTTAATTTTAAGTCATTTTTTATAACACAAATCGGGTCGTGCTAAAATAAAATAAAATTTGATCTCACACAAGGTATCTCCTTCATCTTCTCTTTTCTTCCCTACCCTCATTCTTAGTGTTAGGAGGTGGGGGCGTCTTTTGACACAGCATAACGTAAGAAAAATTATGCCAAAGGAGGTGAAAAAAATTATTTACTAATTTTATAGGAAGAAATATGTTATTATAGTAAAGTGATCAGGTAGTCCACATTAACCAAGTGATCAAATTTATAGCTTTACTAAGAGTGGGACAGCCTAACGTTTTGGGCCTTCTCAATTGCTGAAGTACAGAATATTCTACATAAAGTATTCCTGCCAAAAACATTTAACTTAAGTCTATGCAAGTTTCTTCAGACCCCACTTCTAGTTTATAACCAAAACAGAGACAGGTTAAATGACACAGTGAAGAAATAATAGGACTGAATTTAAAAGAGACTTTTTATAATGTCTGGTCTCCTCAGAAAGTCAGTGGTTTTCATGAAAAGAACTTAATGGCTTTTATTTTCATTTCATGAAAAATGGGGAGGGGTTGGTCTAGATCTAAAAGGCAAAAAAGAGGCATAAAAACCAAATACAATGTGTTAATCTTGTTTAATTGTAGTTCAGGGGGGAAAAGCTATAACAGATATTCTTGGGACAGTTGGGGAAATTTAAATATGGATTGTGTGCTAGATGATGTGGCATTATTGTTAGTTTTTTAAGTATGATAGCGGTCATGTGGTGATGTAGGAGATGTCCTGTGCACACAAGATGTATGCTGAACCATGTAGAGGTGAGGAGTCGTGTCTGCACCTGTCAACTCTAGGTAAGAGTGTACATGTGTGCTCACTGAACTGTTCTTTCAACTTTTCCATATGCTTGAAATTGATATGTGTTCACCGTGTATATATATGGGATTCAATATATATGTTAGAGAGAGAGAGTTCTATTCTTTAAGGAACAAAAATTATAGAAGCAATAAATAATTATTAAAGAACTAATGAATTAATTTTCCCCTCTCTTCTTTTTTAGGCTCAAGAAAAAGGAATATTAGACTATGCTAAGGTAGGCAGATTTTCTGCATACTACACAGTTTTATACATTTCAATTTGGTGTTGGTTTTTATTTATATTTGAAAGGTCAAAAGGGAATCATCATATTTACAGCTGAAGAATATTTCCTCATATGTATGAGGAAATAATTTTCCTATTCAATACATTTCCTAATGTATGTTAAGTAACATGCATTATCAGGTAGAATAAGATTCATTCAACAGTAAGTATATTTATTTATTTATTTATTTTCTGAGACAGAGTCTCACTTTTTTGCCCAGGCTAGAGTGAGTGCCATGGCATCAGCCTAGCTCACAGCAACCTCAATCTCTTGGGCTCAAGTAATTCTTCAGCCTCAGCCTCCCGAGTAGCTGGGACTACAAGCATGCACCACCATGCCTGGCTAATTTTTTTTCTATATACATTTTTTTTTAGTTGGTCAATTAATTTCTTTCTATTTTTAGTAGAGACAGGGTCTCGCTTTTGCTCAGGCTGGTTTTGAACTCCTGACCTCGAGCTATCCGCCCGCCTCGGCCTCCCAGAGTGCTAGGATTACAGGCGTGAGCCACTGCGCTCGGCCAGTGTATTTAATATTGAGTGCCTGTTTCATTCCAGACACCTTATTATGTATGGGAATACAATAGTGAACCAGATGAAATCTTCCCTTTCAGGACATTTACAAGCTAGTTGGGGAAACAGATAACTAAATAAACAAGTAAATAGATAATGTAATGTCAGGAGGTGGTAAGTGCTATGAAGAAAAATAAACAATAAAATCACTAGCCATTGTTGGAAAGACTCCTATGGCCTATGGATGGAAGACAACTTTTGGCACCATCAGAAAATACCTGAGAATCATCACACAGGGCAGACTCGAACTCCTAAATGCAGGAGTTCTCACATCTCCTGTGAGAACAGGTGAAAATATACATGGCTGGATATCACTGCGTCATGCCTCTTTCACCAAAATCAGAATCCCCTGGGGGAAAGCAGGGCAGAGGTAAGCCAGAGTGGTTTGAAAAAGTCTCCACAGGTATCAGTAATTCTGACCGTGACCTTGGTTAAAAACCTCTGCAGGGGCCAGGCGCAGTGGCTCACGCCTGTAATCCTAACACTCTGGGAGGCCAAGGCCAGCAGATCACTCAAGGTCAGGAGTTCGAAACCAGCCTGAGCAAGAGCAAGACCCCGTGTCTACTAAAAATAGAAAGAAATTAATTGGCCAACTAAAAATATATAGAGAGGCCGGGCACCAGTGGCTCACGCCTGTAATCCTAGCACTCTGGGAGGCCGAGGCGGGCAGATGGCTTGAGCTCAGGAGTTTGAAACCAGTCTGAGCAAGAGTGAGACCCTGTCTCTACTATAAATAGAAAGAAATTAATTGGCCAACTAATATATATAGAAAAAATTAGCCAGGCATGGTGGCGTATGCCTGTAGTCCCAGCTACTCGGGAGGCTGAGGCAGAAGGATCGCTTGAGCCCAGGAGTTTGAGGTTGACATGAGCTAGGCTGATGCCACAGCACTGTAGCCCGGGCAACAGAGTAAGACTCTGTCTCAAAAAAAATAAAAAACAAAACCCTCTGCTGGAGTTCAGATCTCAAGATCTCAGTGTGCCAGTGCAAGCCCATGAACACACTTGGGTGACATTCTGTTTTCCCCTCAGGGACAAATGAGACATTGAGCAGGTGTGTTGCATGCACACAGCTGCGTGGCTAAAGGAGCATGCCAACCATCTGATTTATGCTACACTCAAAAACATCCAGGGTATGATCACACCTGCATGCTTTAGACAGGGTAGAAGAAATATGACCTGGAAGGGTCCTGACTGTGATGGGCCAACAGAAACCCACAAAGACCTGTCCAGGGCTGACCTGGACCCCGGCACTCTCTGGCAGCCCAGAGGTGCACACCCATGGCTCTGTGCTTTCCTTTGCTCGCCTAAAATGCAGTCACTCCTTTTATCTTCCTCGCAAACTTTTGCCTCCTTAACAAAACACTAGATAATGTAGGAGCACATCTAAGCTGAGGTCTTATCCGTCTCTCCATCTTAGATGTCTACTCGAGCCCCATCACACACCTAAACATGGGACACGGACATACCTCTTGGGTCTCACACAGGCTTACAAGCACAACGTGTCTTAAACTGAACTCAGCATCTTCCCTGACATCTTCAGTCTTTTTGTTGTTAGTACGTTACTTTTTAGAGCAGTTTTAGGTTCACAGCAAAATCGAATAAGAAGTAGAGTTCCTATATACACCCTGACCCTGCACATGCACAGCCACCCCCACTATCAGCATCCTGCACCCGAGCAGCACATTTGTTATAATCGATAACATTGGCCGGGCGCGGTGGCTCACGCCTGTAATCCTAGCTCTCTGGGAGGCCGAGGTGGGCGGATCGTTTGAGCTCAGGAGTTCGAGACCAGCCTGAGCAAGAGCGAGACCCCATCTCTACTATGAATAGAAAGAAATTAATTGGCCAACTAATATATATATAGAAAAAAAATTAGCCGGGCATGGTAGCCCATGCCTGTAGTCCCAGCTACTTGGGAGGCTGAGGCAGCAGGATTGCTTGAGCCCAGGAGTTTGAGGTTGCTGTGAGCTAGGCTGACGCCATGGCACTTACTATAGCCTGGGCAACAAAGTGAGACTCTGTCTCAAAAAAATAAATAAATAAAAATAAAAAAAATATTAAAAAAAAAATCGATAACATTATTTATGACTCAAAGAATGCCTCAAAGTTTCTTATCACAGAAGCGGTTGACAATGGAAGAGATTTCCTCTGGAAAATGGAAAAGAAAAAAATACAGTGCACAGATAAGAGCACCCCTGGACCAAGCAATGGCTCTGCCACCAACTCATTGTGAAATCTGTCATCAGTCACTTAATCTCTTTGGTTTTTCCTTCATTTCCTCAAGACAAACTGAGCAGTTTAGAATAGTTCTATTCTAGTCTCTTAGGCCCATTCCAAATTTGGAAGAAGACATTCTTATCCTCTGTACTACTGAGGTCCAGACTCACTCCTTTGTCCACCCAGCCACTATTTATTTGATATCTAATATGTTCGAGGCAACATCATGGTGTGCCAAGACGACCACCGTGAGCAACAGGCTGCTGCAGGCCTGGCCGTCACAAGCTCCCTTGACTAGCTTTTCCTATCTAAAATAGCCACACCCCCTTTGCTCTACCTTTTTCCTTTTAACATTTGTCATTTCCCTTCCTGTTTGCAAAATATAAAGAAACAAATTTTAATTTATACCCTAAAATTATCATTATCACTTTTATTTAATTATTTACTTATTTATTTACTCTTCCACTACCATGGAAAAGCTCTAAAGGCAGTGGCCTCCGTGGCCTTGTTCATTGACACGTCACCCCTCCCCAGCACTGGTGTGCATAGGAATGCTTGAAACATATGTGTGCGTGAGTCTTGCATTGGTGTTCTGTTAGAAGTCCAGGAGGATGGGAAAGGTCTGGAATCAAGGATTGTAGACTCAAATTAGCCATTTTAAGAGTGACACGGTGCACTCCATTGTTGCGTAAGGTTGCCTTCTCAAGCGCCCAGTGACAATATTTCTCATGCCAGTAAACTGAAACCCACCCCCCCTTTAATATGTAGTGCTTTTCTGATATTTAAAACTATGACTTGATTTAGGTAATTAATCCAAACCTGTCATCCTTACACAGACTTACACCCAAGTGACACAGGACAGAAAGATTATATCCTTCTCTACCAATCACAGGGAAATGTCTGCAGGGTGCAGCTTGTGGTATTCTCTCATGTAGTGTGCTGTGCGCCTTAGTATACGTATCATGGTCTCAGGTCTCCTCATCTCTGTTCTGTGTGGTCTCACTGCTCACGATGCTCGTGCTAACCCACGCAGTCATCATGCTTGGTAGCTTGGGGGTCCCCTGGTGGGGGTTATGTATAAAATTATATTTAAAAACCTCAGCGCCATTTCAGGAGACCGTTGTGAAATGGTCTGTTGCTGAAGGTTTCTTTACTTCCAAGTGATGAGTATTTACTCAAAAGCTGTATCTTGTCTGAAAACTCAGATTTTAAGAAACCCTACAACATTATTTTGGTCATGCACTCCGTGGGTTTATATGCCATCACTCAAATTTTGCCAGTAGCATGGCGCATGGAAGAGGTGATCATTTCCAAATCATTCTCAGCTGGATCTTCAGAGTGTCTGTCACATTCAGCAAAACAGTGGTCTGTCCTCAAACACTCAGATAAGAAGTTAAATTACTTTTTAATTGAGTTCCTGTTGCAACAGGGCCTAGATATAAATGCTTTATACTGCTGTAGGGCCTTTCATCCTGAGATATCAAAGCACTTGACAACTATTAATTCATTACGTCTCTCCCTTCCTCTTAAAGTAGGTAGGGAGACTGGAGTGGCGCTGCCCACTGGAGTGACGCTGCCCATTGCTGAAACTCACCCATCTGGGGGGCGGGCAACGATGGAAGCTGTTTAACTGTGGAAGGTGGTTCTACCTCAGTAGCTTCTAAGATGGAAAAACAGGAACATCTTCCTTACATAGTTAACTCTGCAGAAGATTTATTAGATAGAATGTAATTCCCAGAAATGAATTGTGATCAAAAAGCTGGCGCTAACACTTTTGTTCTTGTGCGCAGTGCTGTGGGGATCTTGGTTACGATGATCGTTCTGCAGCCCTGGGTGTGTATCTCAGATCATTCCTTGCTCCTTAGGCTTCGGGCCCAAGGTTAAGCTAGCTGATTCGGTTCAGTGCTAGAGGGAAGAGTGCCACCTATCGAATTGCAGGAAATCTTGGATATGTGTTGGGACTGGTGGAGCAGCCTCTCCGACCACATTCACGCTTGGTTTGCTATGGTAACTAATATATATGTCTAAAAGAAAACGAATATGTTGACTACTCTTGCTTAGAAAAACATCTACAAACGTCTGTGTATTTTCCCCAGCTGGAGCCGAGCGTATGCCTGTAGTTTAGCCTACTGCTACTTGAAATAAGCATGCTGCTAAAAGACTGAGGCAGATGGTATTTTTACCACTTCAGGCAAAACATGGCACCTATGGTTCGACTTTCTACAATTTTAATTTTTTAACATTTTCAAAATGGCTTGTTTAAATATCTCCATCACAGAGACACAGACTTTTTCCCAATTTCTTTTTAATAATTGCTTCAGATATACAGACATGAAAAACTCTCACTTGGTCAAAACCAGACTGTTCCGAATTGTGGAGTCTGCCTTCTGTTCGTTCTTTCACAAGTGCCTAGGACTGTGCCTTAAATAGGCTTTGACATTTGTGTTAATTTTGATGCAGAGATTCTAAATGGTTTACAATAGCTTTCAGCTTGCTTTATATTTACCTCTAGTCTTTTTGTTTTTAGAGATGGAGGTCTCAGTGTGTTGCTCGGGCTGGAGTGCAGTGGCTATTCACAGGTGCGATCATAGTGCTCTGTAGCCTCCAATTCCTGGGCTCAACCAATCTCCCTGCCTCCGCCTCCTGAGTGGTGGGAGGCACATGCCGCTGCACCCGGCAATCTCCAGTCTTTACTGTGCATTTCATATTATTTGACAAAAAACTGAGTTTTTTGCTATTGTTGTTTTTTGAATGTCCTCTTATGAGATTCACTGGTAAGCACAGAGAATTAATAGCTGGCTCAAGGTTAAGCACTGGGTAAAGAAATACCTTGCACATATTAATTCCTTTTTTTTTTTTTTTTTTTTTTTGAGACAGAGTCTCACTTTATTGCCCAGGCTAGAGTGAGTGCCGTGGCGTCAGCCTAGCACACAGCAACCTCAAACTCCTGGGCTCAAGCAATCCTGCTGCCTCAGCCTCCCAAGTAGCTGGGACTACAGGCATGTGCCACCATGCCCGGCTAATTTTTTTTTATATATATATATATTAGTTGGCCAATTAATTTCTTTCTATTTATAGTAGAGATGGGGTCTCGCTCTTGCTCAGGCTGGTCTCGAACTCCTGAGCTCAAACGATCCGCCCACCTCGGCCTCCCAGAGAGCTAGGATTACAGGCGTGAGCCACAGCGCCCGGCCGTACATATTAATTCTTTAGGTATTCAGTTCTCAGTCAGGTGTAAGAGATGTTCTTTAGAAGGATGGGGTTTTTGACTTGCCCTCTCTTCTAGAATTTGCTCAGGGTTCCAGAGTGGCACAGTCCTCTCACTCTGTCCTCCCATGCCTCTCAGGCTTCAGCTTCTAGCAGCTGCTGCTCTCCTCTGCCCTCCTCAACCCCACAAGTCCTTGCACATTTTGTTTTATTACAAAATGCATTTGCATAGGGCACACATTAAAATTCTCTTCCCACTAGCAAACAGTAATGTCCACAGACAGTTGCATTTGCATGATCACATATCATTACTTCTCTTTTAGAGAAAAAAAAAGTCTTTCCTCTCACGTCATGTTTATCCTTTCCAAGGTTTGCCCTGTTAGTCACTTAATTTTTATTATACATAGCTGCTTCAACCATTTTGCTGCATATTGAGTCCAAAATTCTACTTTTTTGAACTTTGAATATAGAAAATTTTTTGTAAACGTTATTGTTCTTTCTTTACTGACAGACTCCCTTATTTATTTATTTGTTTGTTTTTGGCAGACAGTTTTTGCTGCTCGTTTCTTCCCATAACCCTGGCTAACTGGCTATGAGAATTTTTCACATTGGCACGTTTAGAGACCAGATGTTGCTGTGTTTTCTCTTCCCCATACCCCTCTCTTGGGCACATACTGCTTCCCCTACCCTGGGACTTTACACTAGCTCCTTTGATAAAATATTCCATACAGCACCACTGTAATGCACTAAATCTCTCATTTCCTCTAGCCTCCCGAAGATATCTTAACATTTAGGATTTCTGTTTTAGTGGTAATTATGGAGAACGTAGGACCATTGACATTCTCCTCTCCTATCTTGTTCCATAAAAGATTCATGATATAATTAGATAAGATGTTTATAGTAGAATTTTTTTAAAAACCCAAATACCATTATGATATGGGTACAACTATGTAAAATTCGATATGCTTGATAAAGACTGGAAGGCAACATGTAAAAATGTGAATAAAGGTATTAAAGGGATAACATTTAAGCATGTTTTAAGTAAAAAATACATCGTACTTTTTAAAGATTTCTGTTTTATAAGTGTAGATTCTGATTTGAATTGGAATTTTTTCAGATTATGACCTAAGCAGGTGAAAATTGAAAAATGAATCATCTGAAATTATGTTTTGAGTGGAATAACCAGAATTTAATTCTAGGCTCCTAAAGAATTTCTTGCTTCTGGGCTGGGCACGGTGTCTCACACCTGTAATCCTAGCACTCTGGGAGGTGAGGCAGGAGGATTGTTTGACCTCAGGAGTTTAAGACCAGCCTGAGCAAGAGCAAGACCCCATCTCTGCTAAAAAAATTAGAAAGAAATTAGCTGGACAACTAAAAATATATATAGAAAAAATTAGCCGGGCATGGTGGCGCATGCCTGTAGTCCCAGCTACTCGAGAGGCTGAGACAGTAGGATCGCTTGAGCCCAGGAATTTGAGGTTGCTGTTTGCTAGGTTGACATCACAGCACTCTAGCCCAGGCAACAGAGTGAGACTCTGTCTCAAAAAAAAAAAAAGAATTGCTTGCTTCTTTGGCAAAATAGTCAGAAAGGCATAGTTGGAAAATCTACTTTTTATATGCTGTGAATTTTTGTGTTAGGCCTAAAGCAGTGCTTGAGAGCCTAAGGATGATGGAGGAGGACGGAAACGTGGTGCACTGCATGGGACTCGGGGCATTGACCTGGTGGCGTAACCACAGGGAACGGCGCTGGAAGTTACCACCAGAACTGCCATCCCAAAGTTTTAAATACCCGCTACTCCTCATTTCCTTCAAAATGAGATAACACTTGTTATTTTTCTTTTGGCAATCACATTTTAGGCAAGCGTTTTTCCTTGCAGCAGCAATGGATAGGTTTTCTTTAAGGCATTTTTCAAAACAATTAATTTGTTGGTTTTTGCAACTGCTACTTTGATTTCAAATCTCCTACAAAATGCAATTATTAATCATGGAAAAATAATCATTGATCAATTTCTGTCTGTAATAAAGCATAGAAGCTTTTGTACCATGTGATTTTTTTTGAGACAGAGTCTCACTCTGTTGCCTGGGCTAGAGTGCCGTGGCGTCAGCCTAGCTCACAGCAACCTCAAACTCCTGGGCTCAAGCAATCCTTCTGCCTCAGCCTCCTGAGTAGCTGGGACTACAGGCATGTGCCACCATGCCCGGCTAATTTTTTCTATATATTTTTAGTTGGCCAATTAATTTCTTTCTATTCATAGTAGAGACGGGGTCTTGCTCTTGCTCAGGCTGGTTTTGAACTCCTGACCTCAAGCGATCCACCCACCTCGGCCTCCCAGAGTGCTAGGATTACAGGTGTGAGCCACTGTACCCGCCCGGCCAACATGTGAAAATTTTTATTAAAAATAAATTCTAGGCCGGGCTCGGTGGCTCAAGCCTGTAATCCTAGCTCTCTGGGAGG
Organism: Mirza zaza; assembly: GCA_008750895.1. Lineage (NCBI taxonomy): Eukaryota > Metazoa > Chordata > Mammalia > Primates > Cheirogaleidae > Mirza > Mirza zaza. The sequence goes on from VSMD01037711.1 coordinate 26,334, forward strand.
CCGAGGTGGGCGGATCATTTGAGCTCAGGAGTTCGAGACTAGCTTGAGCAAGAGTGAGACCCCATCTCTACTATAAATAGAAAGAAATTAATTGGCCAACTAATATATAGAAAAAATTAGCCGGGCATGGTGGCACATGCCTGTAGTCCCAGCTACTTGGGAGGCTGAGGCAGTAGGATTGCTAGAGCCCATGAGTTTGAGGTTGCTGTGAGCTAGGCTGACGCCACGGCACTCACTCTAGCCTGGGCAACAAAGTGAGACTCTGTCTCAATAAATAAATAAATAAATAAATAAATTCTAGGCCGGGAATGGTGGCTCATGCTTATAATCCTAGCACTCTGGGAGGCCGAGGCAGGAGGATTGTTTGACCTCAGGAGTTCGAGACCAGCCTGAACAAGAGCGAGACCCCATCTCTACTAAAAAAATAGAAAGAAATTAGCTGCACAACTAAAAATGTATAGAAAAAATTAGCCAGGCATGGTGGCACATGCCTGTAGTCCCAGCTACTCGAGAAGCTGAGGCAGTAGGATCACTTGAACCCAGGAGTTTGAGGTTGCTGTGAGCTAGGCTGATACCACGGCACTCTAGCCCGGGCAACAGAGTGAGACTCTGTGTCAAAAAAAAAAAAAAAAGAGGCCGGGCGCGGTGGCTCAAGCCTGTAATCCTAGCTCTCTGGGAGGCCGAGGTGGGCGGATCATTTGAGCTCAGGAGTTCGAGACCAGCCTGAGCAAGAGCGAGACCCCATCTCTACTATAAATAGAAAGAAATTAATTGGCCAAC
>VSMD01037715.1:0-44019 GCA_008750895.1 Mirza zaza
CCCGCGCCCCCCCGCCTCCCCCGCGCCCCGGCGACCACGCTGCGTCTCCGCGCGGGCGTGCAGAGCACTGGGGACTCAGGACGGGAGCCCAGGAAGCCCTCACAGCGCCAATGCGACCGCTCCTGGGCTCGGCCCCGCTCCTGTCTCCCCTGCCCCCCGCGACCCCGCTCCACCGCACCCTCGGCGCGGCCCGGTGCACTTGGCCGCTAGACCCCGCCGCCCCAACCTCCGCGGCCGCTGGACGGCCCCGTGCCGTGGACGCCGGGGGGCAGGGGCGCTGCAGGACGCCCCGGTCCCGCCCTTTCTGGGGTCTGAGGGCGGGGCCGGAGCCCCGGAAGCACCGGGGGCGCAGAGCTGCGCCGCCCCCACGCCTACCCGGCGCGGGCCCGGTCACCCTCCCCGCCCCCAGCCCCAGCCGGGTGCTTCCCCTCCCGCCTCCCCAGGTGCGACGTCCGCCTTCCCCGGAGCGCAGGGGATCAGGCCCCAGACGCAGGGTGAGCGCCCTGACGCCCAGGCGGGCCCGGCTGCGGGAGGGAAGCACAGGCAGTGCGGCCGAGCGGCTGCGGCTGGGGCGCGCCGGCCTCGGTCGCAGCGCGGTCCCCTGCCCGCTGAGACGGCGACCTCGGCGCCGCCCGCCCCACCCGAAGGTTCGGTTTCATGGGTCTGCGCGCTGGAGTTTAGGTTCTCCGAGGGGTTAACAGGCGGTGAAGCTTGAGAACCTCTGTGCTGTGACCCTTCGCTCTGCGGCTCCAGCTCCCGGAAGCCCCGGCCCAGGGGCGGCGGCCGCCTCTTACCGCGCGGTGTGAGAGCAAGGCCGGGCCTGCCAGGGCGCTCCTGCGTGCTGCCCTCTAAGGAAGGGCAGGGCGAGGTCGTAATAGTGGGCTGGGGGTCACCGACGTGGCACAGAATGACGAGCCGCACGCAGGAAAAGCCTGGTGGTGTCAAGTTCTTGCTGTAGGATAAGTTTCAAGACCCGGGCGCTGGGTGAGCTCAGCCGCTCACCTAGCAGGGAGGCGGGCAGAGGGGCGGCCCCTCACCCAGGGGAACGCCAAGCAAGGGCTTCCCTTGCCAGAGCTGACCAGGACTCACCATTGCAAACTGAAGGTTTTTTGTTTTTTTTTTTTTTTGAGACAGATTCTCACTTTGTTGCCCAGGCTGGAGTGCGGTGGTGTCAGCCTAGCTCACAGCAACCTCAAATTCCTAGGCTCAAACAATCCTTCTGCCTCAGCCTCCCGAGTAGCTGGGACTACAGGCATGCGCCACCGTGCCCGGCTAATTTCTTCTATGTGTATTAGTTGGCCAATTAATTTCTATTTATAGTAGAGACGGGTCTTGCTCTTGCTCAGGCTGGTTTCGAACTCCTGACCTCAAGCAATCCACCTGCCTCGGCCTCCCAGAGTGCTAGGATGACAGGCGTGAGCCACCGCCCCGGCCAGAAAGTATTCTTCAAAGGTGTCTCTGGAGTATTGTTCCTTCCAGAATGAAATGACAACAGTTTTGATAATTCCATTCAAGACTGACTTTTTCTCTCAAATTCAGCAGAGGCCTGAAAGTGGGAGCCAGGGACTACATCTTAACAGCATAGTTCTTTCTATATAAATATGGGTAGTTCCTGAGGCTTTACCACAGGAAAACTTGGACCTCTCAATATACAAATAGGCACAGGAATAGGGTACAACTGGAGTCAAAAATAAAATGCTGAGAGCTGGGGGCAGGGCTCTGGCTGACAGGGTGCTGGTGGGCCCCCGACACTTCAAGCTGTCCACTTAAAAGTCTCCAAAGTTCAGCAGGAGGGCCATATACAGAGAGCAACAGAAAAGGAGTTAAGAAAGCCTGAGAGCTGTCATGCCCTAACCTGGATGAGGCTGCTCTTGTCCTCTTTCCGTGACTTCTGCTTGCACCCATTCATTTCTGGTTAGCTCATGCTGAATAAATATTTAATAGCAGCCTTCAGATACAGATGTCTAGAAGAAGGAAAAATATCCAAGTTCTCCATGGTGTCTTCTCTATAGTGTCGCAACATGTAAGAACCACTGCCTCACACTCAGAATGCTGAGGCCACGCACCAGGCTCCTATATAGCACCTACTGTGCTCGCACCCCACGCTCCTCTCCAGGTGCCCGAGTGTGGGAAAGGGCCGAGGCAAGAGCCCGCTCTAGCTCTTGCCGGATCTCTGAGGAGCATCAGAGATTCACCACTGCTCAACAGCTCGGGGGCTGACTGAGGAGACACTGAAACACCGAAGCTGCCACCACCACCAGCTGATGCAAGTTTTATTGAGACAATGTACAAACAGGCCATGGACACAAGGGTTTTGATGCTGGGACCAGTAACGTAAAATGGAATACAAAAATAAAAAGGCACTAATCTGTTAAGAAAAGACACTCAATGTATTCTAAGAATATAAGTCATTTAATACTGTTAATTTTATAGCACAAAATAAAACAAGCTATGATCCCCAAAAATAATTTTAAAAGCTTACACAGAAAATATTATTGCCTGAAGTTTATGATCTTTAAGTTACAGGTCAAAAGAGTTTTATGTTGTTGTTTTAAAACACACAGTGAAGACCGTCTAAGAAGCAAGGCCACTGTTCCTCCTGTAGGGACAACGATCCTGTTTCAGAGAACTGTCCTTCTACTCCTTTAGAATATACGACCAGCTCAGTGTCAACACTGACAGCAGTTACCAGGGACATAGTTCTCCGGTCCCAGAGGGTGGAGTTGAGGCAGAGCTCAGTGGTGTCCAAGAAATCATTAGTCTTAGATACTGTGTTAAAATAATCAAGAACTCATTCATTTTAAGAGGTTAATAACCATAATATTAAAGGATTAAATTATAAACACCTGGCAGAAAACCGTATCATCCCTTTTCAAAAATAAAATGTTCATACTTCTCTGAGCAAACATTACAAGAGCAGAGGCTGTCTGTCTCAGGCCCGCCTTGTCTGTAAACAGCTGTAAAAGGAAAGCTAGCAGTGCCAGGGAATCCTCGTGGGCTCCAAGGAGGGCACCACTGTCCTTCCCCCCTTTCAGTTTTCCAACTATGAGCACAGGTGTCTAGTCTGGGTGACCAAAGTTGTCAAATGGTAGCTGGTCAACTCATCCTCCTCTTCGTTAACCATGGCATCTGGTGGCTCCACACAGCACAGACATGACAAGGACGACTCCTGTGTTGGAGGTCCTTCCCAGGATAAACTAATTTTTAATCAAGCAGTCAGTGCCCTCTAAAACATAATTTGTTTCCTTCCCAGGTGAAAAACCATAGTTAATTTAACACCTAATACAGTAGAGCAGGGCAAGTAGCAATAATGAACAATCACAACCGAAACCCACTCGCTGGGTCAGGTTCACATTGCTCTACAAAGTACATGTGTCTTCCTGGACCGGTGGGGAATCCAGACACCAAGCTGAGGCAGGGGTGTATCTCATAAACTTAGTGTGAAAAAGTGAATTTCCCTGCCACATTAAAAAATGGATAACGTTCTAAGTCAAAAAGTCACTACTTTTGGCACGTATCTTGAGTTCAAAACTCAAGGCTCACCTTATTTTAAGCTCTCAATCTTCTGGCAGCCCTGGAGATATTTTCATGGGCTGAAATCATGAGCTAGATTCATTATAAAATCAAACCCTAGGTTCACGGGGTGTTTGGATTCTCAAGTGCTCCACAGAACATGGGTCTTGCTGTTGGTCAGTAGACATGGCTGAAAGGAAACCTTGCTTTCCAAAATGCCCACATACCTCTTATGCTCTGAGTCAACTGCTATAATCAAAAGGTGTCAAGCCCTTCAGCTAAATCTGGTTGAAAAAGGCCTTAAGGGTTTATGCCTTCTTTGAACAAGGCACACATTACATTCTACCTTCTGCTAGATACTCCACTCAGGTGCCAACAAGGGTGGGGCTAAACCAGGTCACTGGCAGAATGGCAAGGGTTGTCTCGAGGCAGAGTTTGGGGACTCAGTCACACACCCCTGCCACTTGTGGGTACTCTGGTGGGCCTGAACTCAGTGCAAGACTACCCAACAGACCTAACTAGGAGGTGGACACAATTCTCACTGCTTAGGAGAGCTCATTTTCGAAAGTCTTTTTGAGGAAAACCACAGACAGGCAGCCATGGTGTTAACTTTTCCCAACTGATCATTAATTTTGTCACCAGAACACTCTCAAGATTCTTTAATATGGCAGTTGTCTGATGGAATACTGATTTAAAGAGAAATTGAAAAAGACATGGAAAAATGGTCATGTTGCTGGTTCTGTCAGCAGAATATATCGCTCTAAACCTCAAAACCTAAGAACCCCCAGAGACAGGGTTATAGCTACAGCAGATGCTCAGTAAATGACCTCATTAGGTTGTTGCTACATTTCTAGGCCTGCGGTATTCCCTATGAGCTGAGGCTTGTCTTTACCAGGGTCCAAGGGGAGAGCAGACTGAACTGCATAAAGGTTCCAGAATTCTCATTGGGTATTTGCAGCAGATGACAGATCAGTCACACATTAGTACCAGCTGGCTTGTATGAACAAGCTTCTTTTAACCAATAGGGAAATGCTTCAACATCAACAAATTGATACACAGTTAATGGTATAATGGTTCTCCCTAGTCTCTAAAACGCTAGACATCAAATACATTAACCAGTTTCCAGAGCTTGCATTTCCCTTACTTGGGAGCACCACAGACGCTAGATGGTGAAACCAGTATTTGCAGCACCATCTTTCTCTGGCAGCTTGGTGAAGCTAGGGCAGGGAGGACTGGGCTTCAGTGAGTGACATTTAATGATTCATTAATGAATGCAAAGATTCTATGTATGAACAACCACACTTTAAATAATAATAATAAAAAATTAACTCCTAACCTTAAAGGGATGCATTCATTGAAAAGCTGGACAGAAAAATGGCCCAGGACTCCCCGACCCTGCCTGATGCTCTTATCACTGGCAAACAAGGTGAGTAAAGATTTCCCCAAAGCACCCCGCTCCCATGCTTTTGGGGACAAAGTAATCTAAGAGGCTGTGCGTATAGCTTGGCGCTCCACAACTGCTTATTTTTGTGTGTATTGTTTGCTATGTGGTGAAACAGGGCACTACTGGCAGCCAAGACAATAAAGGGCTCTGCTTCAGGGTTGTTCTTTTCATACTCCTTTAGTTACTGCAGTTTCAGTTTAGAAACTCAGAGGCACGTGGCATTCCTTGGACTATCAGAAAAATCCAACCTGTTACTTAAAAACCTGTCCAGAACACACAAGTCTAATTACTTAGTCTTCCAAAACCAAACCAAAAGAAAAGCCAGATTTCAGGGGTTTAGGACAAAAGTCTGTCTTCATTAAGGTTCATTTCCTCTTTGTCCAAAGAAAAACACGATGACAGCTCAGCCACTGCTTTGTGGAACAGCAACATGCAGTACCTCCCGATGGCCTTGAGCTTTTTCTGACGAACATGACAGAATTACTCCCAGGTACAAACAGGGCAGTGATGAGGAGGAAGACTCTTTCCTCATCAACCCCTTTCCACTTGTGTGCTTCCACTAGTATTTCCAGTTTATGATCCAAAAGAACTCTAAAAATCGGCTACTCTTTGACAATACGACTATGATACAAACACCAGGAGGCAGCCACGGTGTGCATTCCAAATGTGTATGAGAGACCGCCCCAGTCTGCAGAACGCTGGACGTCGGCAATGCAGTGTGACTTCCCTATGAAAGAGAATGCTTTCCCACTTCAAAGGAGACTATGACAGGCAGAACAAGGAAGCAGCAGGAAACAGGGCAACAACAATCACTCATTTTCATCTGGGTTTTGAGGGTCAATGATTTTGACGTGTGTAAAGGGAAAAAGCCCTTTGCGCCCATTCACCTCGCCTTCCCACTGGCCATTTATGTTCATCCTTGTGACTTTCACAATGTCACCAACCTGTAGGGGTGAAGAAAGAAGAAAAAGTTAGTATTTCTCTGTGACAAGAAAAAGACAGTTTACATTAAATCACAAACACTATCATATCCAGGGGAACCTATTAAATTTTTTAAAGAACTAATCTATTTTCTTTTTTCCTCAGTGCTTAGAACCAAAAATCAGGCAGTGCCAAAAAAACAAGGTACTAGCAATTGCCTGGTACAGCTCTCAGCTGATAAGAATGCAAGTTAAGAGAGGCAGCTTTTCAGCATAAAGCAGCCTCCCCCCAGAATGAACATGTGACTCTCTGAGAATGGTTAAAGTGTCATATGAAACAGTGTATTAAAAATCTGTTTCTGGGGCCAGGCACGGTGGCTCACGCCTGTAATCCTAGCACTTTGGGAGGCCGAGGCAGGCGGATCACTCAAAGTCAGGAGTTCAAAACTAGCCTGAGCAAGAGCGAGACTCCGTCTATACTAAAAATAGAAAGAAATTAATTGGCCAACTAAAAATACATAGAAAAAATTAGCCGGGCATGGTGGTGAATGCCTATAGTCCCAGCTACTTGGGAAGCTGAGGCAGGAGGATCACTTGAGCCCAAGAGTTTGAGGTTGCTGTGAGCTAGGCTGACGCCACGGCGCTCTAGCCCAGGCAACAGAGTGAGACTCTGTCTAAAAAAAGAAGAAAAAAAAATTTGTTTCCAACCAAATTTACACAGGATGGAATTATGTCACCACACCTCACCAGGTCCCCTCCCCTGAACAGCAATGATGCCTGAGATATCCATTCCCGGCCCCCTCTGTGGGGCAGTCCTTGGGGAAGGAAGCCCAGCTCTGAACATCTTAAAATTGCAGGTAATAGGAATTCTATTGGCTGGCAGGGGACAGGCCACCAGTTAGGGGATGTTCTGCTCTCATCAGGGGGAAAGCAGGAATTTTATTTTGGAAGTGGTTTTCAAATTGTTCTGGAGATCCACAGAGCTCTAGGTGCTATATAGAGTCTAGCCCTCATCTCAACAACAATAAGAAAAACAATCAGCTAGGCACGGTGGCACAAGTGCCTGTAGACCCAGTTACTTGGGAGGCTGAGGCAGAAGGATTGCTTGAGCCCAGGAGTTTGAGGCTGCAGTGAGCTATAATGAAGCTACTACACTCTAGCCTGAGCAACAGAGCAAGACCCTGTCAAAACAACCAACCAACCAACCAACCAAACCAAAACCAAAAAACCCTCCAAATACATTCAAAAGCACATTAATGTGCCCCTGACACATTAACCTGTGCTGCCCTGGTAAGCTGCTTTTTATACAGACCTGCCTTAGAATGAAGCTTCTTTGGCCATGCGTCTGATCAAAGACTATCCCCAAAATGGCAAGATAAGGGCTAAAAAACATCACTACTTGCAACAAAATAAAATCAGAAATAAACTGGACACTGGGGTTAAAGACCACATCTGTCATTCACAATGTTATTTCCAATTTTCCCTGCTCATTGTAACAGTTAACTATTTCTGCAATCACTTTTTATAGTAATTCTTATCAATCTCATACTTATAAAACTTTGCATCTGTCAAATATTGGTGTCCCACGCAATATTTCATTTTGAAAATAGGGGTCTTCTGCTAAAGCTACTGGACTACCAAGTTGACTGCTTGCCTGAAGTCACCAGGATCCCAGCACTGCCCAGGCAGCTTTAGAATGCCCCCTTCCCCCACCCACATCACGGCTATGCTGTGCAGAAAGCCAGCCCTCCAGTTGCCTCTGCTGCTACTGCCACAGGCCTCCAGTGGAGCCGCACCTGCCTTTCCTGGTTACCAGGTGGGTCACTACACTCTGAAGACTGGACTCCAGGTACCCAGATAGCACATATTTTGCCTAAAATTTGTAATCTTAGCCTGCCTTAACTGATGCTTGATAAATGTGGAAGAATAAAATCTCACCTTCCCGAAACTCTTGCTCCAGGCAGCGCTTTCCAGTTTCTTTGGTGAGCTCATCCCTCTAGCCTGAGGGCTGTGAATGTGCTCTCACCACTCCCAGCTCTAGTCCCCCCCCCCAGCCTCTCACTATCTGGCTCTTCCAGCCCTGCCATCTTCCCCTGAGCCACCTACCACCATTTATGTCACCACATCCCAATCCCCCCCATTCCTACAGCCAGACCCCATCCCCCACCATACTCTGGCTACTGCTCCCACCATTTCACCAAAGGCCTCTTGATGGCCCAATTCCAGTTCCCTACCTCTGACATCTTGTGGCACTTGAACTTGGAGACCTCACCCACCCATCTCCTTTCCCCCTGCCCTGCTCTTTTTTGTGGTATTCTGTAAAATAACCCTGCTGGATGGGTACTTCCCATTTCTTATTTGTGGAGAGCAAACCTCTGTGAGGTCAGGTGCCTGGTCCTCCAGGACTCTGGCCGACACGCCCCAGGAGGCTCCATTTCTCTGCTCCCCCAACAGGCACTTCCCCACCCCCGATCACACACCACACTCCCACTGAGCACTCTCTGAAGGAAGGAACCCATACTCCCTGCATGGTATGGGTCTCTTATAAACTACTTTCTGGAGAAGTCCACAGAATCGGGCAAAAGAGAATAGAGAAACTCTAGGCTGATATCCCTTAGATGCCAGGCTAGATGGTGGAGCAAAGCAGCAGTGGCAGGCACAAGGGCCTAAGGACAGTAGAAGACTGACCTTCGAAACATCAACAGAACCAGGCCACCACTCTGCGTTTTAACCCCCGCCTCCCAACTCCTCCTCTCTGCACAGGAGTTAACATCCAAACCCTAACCTTGAAGGTTCTGCCTGATCAGCTCCTGCCTCCTCCTCTCTCTGACCTCATTTCATTCCACTCTGCCCCTCCCTGTTCTACTCACACTGGCTTCCTTTCCATTTCTCAAACTTGCCAAGGTCTTTCCCAGATATGGACTACATGACAGATGTGAGGATAGGATGTGCTGGGAATGCCAGTACGCTTTCAACACTCCAGGCTTTTGCCCAGAATTGCCAAGCTGGTACTAAGACACCTTGGACCACTGCTCTTCTTTCACAGGTGAAGAAACATAAGCAAACCTGACTAGTGTCAAACAAGTCCTAAGGACCACTTAAGCCACCTTATCAAGCCTCACATGCAGATAGTGACCGCATGAAGGAGTCTCACTGAGAGAAGAAAGCAATGGCTGTAGCCATCATACACTGGGTGCTTATTCTGCTCAGAGTACTGAACCAGGTTCTATACTGTATACTAGAGATGAATAAAGACACAACTTGAGTATCAGAACTACTTAAAACTAAGATCTACAACAGGATGTGTTTCTGCCAAAAGCAGGCATAGAGCTGGGCACAATGGTGCACACCTATAGTTCCAGCTGCTCTGGAGGCTAAGGCAGGAGGATGGCTTGAGCCCATGAGTTTGAGGCCAGCCTGGACAACACAGTGAAACCTTATCTCAAATAAAAAATAAAATAAAAACAGGCAGAAGATGGCACAGTGCAGTAGTCCACAACATGAACTTTGGAGCATGGCAGGATTGAATGAATGTCCCAATTCTGCCACTTTTAGTGGCTACATGACCATGGCAAATTGCTCACGTTTTCCAAGTCTCAGTTTTCTTCTGACTTTGGAAGTCTCTTACAATAATTAAAATGAAGTACTACATGGGAATCATTAACTAGATCACCCAGTTAAGTAAAAGGTAGCTGTCAAGAGAGTGGAGATTCCTGAGCAGAACACAGCCTGCATCCCCAAGCCCCCAGCTAGCTTCTACTGGCCACGCCCTTTGAAAGCACCCAGGGAATAGGTGGAATCAGCATCGAGAAGCACAGCCATTTATATCTCAGTATAAACTGGTTAGTTTTCAACCTTGTCAGTAACAACGGTCCTCTTAAAATCAAAGAGAAGGCCGGGCATGGTGGCTCACACCTATAATCCTAGCACCCTGGGAGGCCAAGGTGGGAGGATTGCTTGAGTTCAGGAGTTTGAGACCAGCTTGAGCAAGAGTGAGACCCCGTCTCTACTATATAAACAGAAAGAAATTAGCCAAAACAACTACAAACAGAAAACATTAGCCAGGCATTGGTGGCGCGTGCCTGTAGTCCCAGCTACCTGGGAGGCTGAAGTAGGAGGATCGCTTGAGCCCAGGAGTTTGAGGTTGCTGTGAGCTAGGCTGACGCCATGGCACTCTGGCCTAGGAAAGAGAGTGAGACCCTGTCTCAAAAAAAAAAAAAAAAAAACCCAAAGAGGAGGCATGAAGAATGGCTTAATACAATGAGAGACAAGAGGCCTGGAAACAGGAGTTCTAATAAATTACTGTGACAGATACTAAGCAGCTGAGGAACACAATGGGAAGATGGAGAAGAAGGTGAGGTAGGTGCTGAAACTGCCAATACACACACTTCATGCCTCCCAATGAACTTGTAATTCTGGCAGTCTTTACAACATACTTTCCACATGATTCTACCTAAGCAACATAATGAGATTTACTGAACATCTATTGCACAGAAAATGGGTGGGTCGGTCCTATTCTCAAGGAACCTGTCTTTGGTGTGTGATAGACAATGCTGTTTTCTACTTCAGTCCAAGCCCCAGAACACCAACAAAAGATGTCCTGGCTGTGTTACGCAGCCTGCTGCCCACAGTCACAGGCCTGGCTGTGGACCAGCTTCTTCCACGGCTCCACTGACCAGTGCTCAGGCTCAGATCCTAAAATGGTTGGTAGCTTGGCAGCCATCTCACGGCTCCTCTCCGCACTCACTGTGCTGGTGCAGAGCCCTTCCTCTGGGAAGTACTCAGCCCAAAGCAGCACTCATTCTGGAGGGCAGATCAATCTCAAGGTGGATGAATATCAACTCGGTTGAAGGAGCTAAGCTAGAAGAGGTAGCTGACTCTATCAATAAATCAAGAGGAGGCACATACTTCATCTTTGTTAATTTCCTATGTACTAGGACAATCCTAATCATTATTAAAACTGTCAAAATACCAACTTTGTTCATGGCTGCACTTAGCACTTGGGGAGTGCAAACACTAACCCTAAAATTAAGCATATGCTAGCGATACTGGTCAGCCCCTTTATGTCTAGTGAAGATCGTGCATAGAGAAGGTGAGAAGGCACCTCTGGCTGATGTAAAGAATTTCCTACAGCCCTACTTGTCCTGAGTGTGTCTAGGAAATAACTCTACTGCACGACCTCTGGCATTTGATGCATAGAACACACAAGGCCCCAGAGGGCCTAAGTACTGGCTGTCAAAGCAGTTTTTTGCTTCTACAATCAGTCTCCACTCCCTATACTGATCCAAGATTGTATGCTCTCAGGCTACATAAAAGTAGGATCAAGAATACAATGGTTAACTGGAATCAGAAGTTCTAACTTGGGCGAAGGTGAATGGGTCTCATTGATCAAACAACATGCTAAAAGTATACGCAGAATTGTATGCAAATGCATTAATGCATGTAGGTTTTCTGGAGAAGAATTTCATAGTTTTCACTGGATTCTCAAAGGGGTTTATAACTCCAAAAAGATCTAAAACAAAACAAAGACCCATGTACTATAATCACCAGGCAGGTTTCACCCTTCATTTAGTCATTCAACAAATACAAATATCTATGTGCTAGGCCCCAGAGCAGGCATCTTTAAACTGCGGCCCAACGAGGACATTTATCCAGCCCGCTGGGTGTTTTTGCCGTCGCCGCCTGTCCTGCTTAGCAGCCGACTCATCCCCGGCCCCCAGTGTGCATGTGTGGAATGTGTGCCGCATTCTCCAATGGCCCTCCAACGGTCTGAGGGACAGTGAATTGGCTCTGTTTAAAAAGTTTGAGGACCCCTGCCCCAGAGGGATACAATAGAGAATAAGGCGAACACAACCCTGGTCCTCAAGAGCTGCTTGGGTCCTTCACCAGTTTTACCACCTGCCCCTATATCCTCTGTATTCCTGTACCTGAATCAAAACTGCCAGAGCCAGAGAGGCATTAGAAGGTGACGCCCCTTGTCCATGTGCCCTGGGTAGCAGCCAAGCATTCTCATGCACTCTCACCCACAACCAAATGCTATCTAATGGTTTTTAATACTGAAGACTTGGTATCTTCTTTAAAATTCCCATTATCCTTCAGAGCAGTTACTTGGTTCAAGAGGATTGCTTACTGGTTAACACTTCTTGTGAAAATACAGGAATTTTATTTTAGGATGGGCCAGTGGTCCAAGGTATCACAGGCCAGTGTGCTGTGATGCAAGAGAATGTGGGTTTATAGAAAGGAAGAAGTAAAACCATTTCTATTTGCACATGACATATATATAAAATTCCAAAGTTTCCACAAGAAAGACATTAGAGCTAATAAACGAATTCAGCAAAGTTGCAGGATATAAGATCAATACACAAATGTCAGTTGTATTTCTTTACACCAATACTGAAGAATTAAGAAAGTAATTCCATTCACAATAGCATCTAAAATAACAAAAATACCTAGGAATAAATTTAATCATGGTTTAAGACTTGCAAACCAAAAATTATAAAATATTAAAGTCCTAAATAAATGGAAGACATCTGTGTTCATGGACAGGAAGACTTAATATTATTAAGATGTTGGCCAGGTGTGGTGGCTCACAACTGTAATCCTAGGACTTTGGGAGGCTGAGGCAGAAGGATCACTTAAGGCCAGGAGTTCGAGATATTACTATATGTCAATACTACCCAAATGAATCTACAAAATTCAGTGCTATCCCTTTGAAAATTCTAACAGGCTTTTTTGCAGAAAACGGAAAAGCTGACCCTCAAATTCATACGGAATTGCATGGCACCCTGAAATAGCCAAAACAATCAAGAAAAAGAACGAGTTGGAGGACTCATACTTCCTGACTTCAAAGCTACTACACAAAGCCACAGTAATCAAAACTGTGGTACTGGCATATGGGGAGAAATACAGAACAATGGAATAAGAGTTGAGAATTCAAAAATAAGCCCACATATCTATGGTCAATTGATTTTTTTTTTTGAGGCAGAGTCTTGCTCTGTTGGTCAGACTGGAGTGCAGTGGTGTAATCATAGTTCACTGTAACTAACCTCCAAGTCCTAGGGCTCAAGCCATCCTTCTGCCTCTCAGCCTCCTGAGTAGCTGGGACTGCAGGTACACGCCACCATGCTCAGCTAATTTAAAAACATTTTTTGTGGAGACAGGGTCTTCTATGCAGCATCTTGCTATGTTGTCCAGGCTGGTCTCAAACTCCTGACCTCAAGCAATATTCCCGCCTCAGCCTCCCAAATTGCTGGGATTAGAGGCGTGAGCCACCAACCCCAGCCCAACTGATTTTTGACTAGGGTACCAAGTCCATTCAATGGAGAAAGAATATTCCTGTCAATGAACAGTGCTGGGACAACTGGATTTCCACATGCAAAAGAAAGACTTTACCAGCCTGAGCAAGAGTGAGACCCCATCTCTATAAAAAATAGAAAAATTAGCCAGGTGTCATGGCTGGCAGGCATCTGTAGTCCCAATTACTCAACAGGCTGAGGCAGGCCGGGTGGGGTGGCTCATGCCTGTAATCCTAGCACTCTGGGAGGCCAAGGCAGGCAGATTGCTCGAGGTCAGGAGTTTGAAACCAGCCTGAGCAAGAGCGAGACCCCGTCTCTACTATAAATAGAAAGAAATTAATTGGCCAACTAATACACATAGAAAAATTTAGCTGGGCATGGTGGCGCATGCCTGTAGTTACAGCTACTTGGGAGCCTGAGGCAGCAGGACTGCTTGAGCCCAGGAGTTTGAGGTTGCTGTGAGCTAGGCTGACGCCACGGCACTCACTCTAGCCTGTGCAACAAAGCGAGACTCTGTCTCAAAAATTAAAAAAAAAAAGAGGCTGAGGCAGGAGGATGGCTTGACCCGAGGAGTCTGAGGTTGCCGTGAGGTATGATGATGCCACTGCACTCCAGCCTGGGCAACAGAGTGTGCCCATCTTTAAAAAAAAAAAAAGACACAAAATCAGACCAGATGTAATCCAGTGACTACAGGTTTCAAAATGAGGCAAAGACAATCCAAGAAATTCCAACAACACAATCACAGATGACACCAACGGAACAAACAGCAAGTATGTCGAGGGTGCTGGTTAGCTCAAAGAACTCTGAATATCATTTTAAAAAAATACTCCCTCAAAGGGACATTGGTACTTTGAGATGGGAGTGTGCCAACCTGCTCATTTGCTGGCAAATTAATAAATTACTCTTTCAAAACAAACAAAAAAACCACAACAAACCCTCAAAAGAAGAACATGCACCAAAGATAAAAGGATGAAAGGATATTCTTATGCTGATAAGGATACCTAAGTGTTCACCAAACACACTTACGCAAACAGAAGTAAGAGTCCAAGACTGATCTCTTGCTGTACAGAAATTACACCATAGGACACTGGAAGAACGAGGGTCAAGCCTCTTGGGTTTTGTCAAAATGGGGAAGATGGCAAATTCTACAAACTGTAAAACAGTGACTTGAAATCAAACCTGGACAAAATTCTAGATACAATTAGCAACAGACGGTTTGTGAGGATTTAAAATGGGAAGCAGAGCATCTGGAAGCAGCATGGACCCACCAAGAACAAGTCATGCCAGACTAACCTCCCTGTCCTTTAATAGATAACCGAAACATAGATCAGGGTGGGCTGCATAGGAGGATTTTAAGGTCACTAAATATAAAATGTCCAAATTCAAATCAAAAGTGTAGTTTATAAGCAAAAACCAGTGAGTAAAAACAAGGGGGAAAAAGTATAGTTTACTCCATCTCAAACAAGGAGCAGTACAATTAATCCCAGTACTTGCCCAAACTATCAACACAGTTTTGCCACCTTAATGGTAGCTTGTTTATGTCAACAGTGAAGAGCCTAGAGACAGAGTGGCTGTGACATCAAGAAAGGAATTTTCCGCAGCTTGTTGAGAATTAAATTTTTTTTTTTTTTTTGAGACAGAGTCTCACTCTGTTGCCCAGGCTAGAGTGCCGTGGAGTCAGCCTAGCTCACAGCAACCTCAAACTCCTGGGCTCAAGCAATCCTCCTGCCTCAGCCTCCCGAGTAGTTAGGACTACAGGCACGTACCACCATGCCCAGCTAATTTTTTTCTACGTATATTTTCAGTTGGCCAATTAATTTCTTTCTATTTTTAGTAGAGATGGGGTCTCTCTCTTGCTCAGGCTGGTCTCGAACTCTTGAGCTCAAATGATCCGCCCACTTTGGCCTCCCAGAATGCTAGGATTACAGGCATGAGCCACTGCTCCTGGCCTGAGAATTAAATATTTTTCCTCTCAAGAAGTGGTCCAAAGCCTAGAAGTCAGTGGTAATCAGTTGGTGCAAGGTCTGGTGAATACAATAGATGACAAGAGAGTTTCTAAGTCCAGCCTCTGTAGTTTGAGCAGCCTGTTTGCGTGACATGTGGTTGAGCACTGTCTTGCAAAAGGATTGGCCTGTCTCTGTTGACCAATCTCTAATTGAAGAATCCTCATTGTTTTATCCAAGTGATTGCAGGAGACATCTGCTATAATCGATCAACCAGGTTTCATGAAGCTGTAGTGGGTAATACCAGCACTGGACCACCAGACACCATTAGCTTTTTTTTGATGAATATTCAGGTTTTTTTTTTTTTTTGAGACAGAGTCTCACTCTGTTGCCCGGGCTAGAGTGAGTGCCGTGGCGTCAGCCTAGCTCACAGCAACCTCAATCTCCTGCGCTCAAGCGATCCTGCTGCCTTAGCCTCCCGAGTAGCTGGGACTACAGGCATGTGCCACCATGCCCGGCTAATTTTTTCTATATATATTAGTTGGCCAATTAATATCTATTTTTTTTTTATAGTAGCGACAGAGTCTCGCTCTTGCTCAGGCTGGTTTCGAACTCCTGACCTCAAGTGATCGACCCGCCTCGGCCTCCCAGAGTGCTAGGATTAAAGGCGTGAGCCACCATGCCAAATTGTTTTCTTAATCCACACCTTAGGGGAATGTCAATTAAAGCTTCATTTAGACAACTGGATACAAATTTTCATAAAGTAAACACTCATGGGTGTGCGTACCCAGGGTTAAGTACAATTCTAAAGATGCTAAGAAAATTCTTCCCTTTCTTTTCTAGTCAGGAAAGCATACTGGAACACAAGTAAGAATATTATGACAGGGAAATCAAGTGCTTATTCTAAATTTAAAAGTCAATATGCCATCATAGGGATATTGAAAAAAATTAATGAAAAGGTAAAATGCCTAAAAACTTCAGAACTTCCATCAGTTGTGAGAAACTGGCTATTTCATGGCTCAAATGAAGGCAATGCAAGAAATTGTTAATTTCCTCAGCTTAGTCCTTTGTGATATGTGTTAATCTTCTCAACTTCCCTGGCTTTGTCTTTTGCCACTTTTGCTCAACATGCTCAGCATGCCTGCTTTTCTATAGCTACTGATGTTGGTCATCTCCTCCAGGAAGCAGTTCTTGATCAGTATCCACCCACTCTCCCATCTCTTATCACCATCCCCACCTTCCCTCCTATTCACATTACTGGTTTCTGTGTCTATTCTTTCATTAGGTGGTAAGCTCCTTGGTGGCAGGATCCTAGCAGGCACCCATAGGTTGACTACATGAATGGATGATTAATGGAAAACATTAACTCTTAAGAGCCAGGTTGCCTTTTAGGTTAGAATCAGAGAACTTAAGTAACTTGCCCAAGATCACACCAGTAAAACCCAGGATGTAAATGCAGGTCTGTGCTATGTCCTTAAACAACATCCTTCTTCACAGTGTCAGAGAATGCAACGTTAAGTACAGGTATTTTATTACAGCACTCTTAATTCTCTTCTGGTCAATGATCTTTTGGAAAGGGCTATACTACCTAAACCTCAACTTGAGAACATTCTTGTAAGTTGTCACCTGCTTCCAACAGCCCTTCCAGCCCCACTACACCAACCGTACCAGAGAGCTCTGCTATTTTCAAGGATTAGGGACACCAACACAGATTCAACTCACATGGATACCAAGTGTTCCCCCCTTCAAATCAAACCCCAAGATCAACTAACTTCTTAAAAAGAAGTGAGCAAAAAAGAAAAATGGCCAAACACAGACTGGTTTTTTTTGAGACAGAGTCTTGCTTTGTTGCCCAGGCTAGAGTGAGTGCCTTAGCATCAGCCTCACTCACAGCAACCTCAAACTCCTGGGCTCAAGCAATCCTGCTGCCTCAGCCTCCCGAGTAGCTGGGACTATAGGTATGCGCCACCATGCCTGGCTAATTTTTTCTGTACATATTAGTTGGCCAATTAATTTCTTTCTTTTTTTTTTTTTTTTGAGACAGAGTCTCACTTTATTGCCCAGGCTAGAGTGAGTGCCGTGGCGTCAGCCTAGCTCACAGCAACCTCAAACTCCTGGGCTCAAGCAATCCTGCTGCCTCAGCCTCCCAAGTAGCTGGGACTACAGGCATGCGCCACCATGCCCGGCTAATTTTTTTCTATATATATTAGTTGGCCAATTAATTTCTTTCTTTTCTTGTTTTTTTTGAGACAGAGTCTCACTTTATTGCCCAGGCTAGAGTGAGTGCCGTGGCGTCAGCCTAGCTCACAGCAACCTCAAACTCCTGGGCTCAAGCAATCCTGCTGCCTCAGCCTCCCAAGTAGCTGGGACTACAGGCATGCGCCACCATGCCCGGCTAATTTTTTTCTATATATATTAGTTGGCCAATTAATTTCTTTCTATTTATAGTAGAGACAGAGTCTCGCTCTTGCTCAGGCTGGTTTCAAACTCCTGACCTCGAGCAATCTGTCCACCTCGGCCTCCCAGAGTGCTAGGATTACAGGCGTGAGCCACCGCGCCCAGCCCACAGACTGGTTTTAAAGTATCTATTTACTTGCAGGAATATTCTTTCAAAAATCAAGTTTTCTGAAAAAAACTTATGAAATAATTCAAGGAATAAAGTTCACGTAAGCCTTCATCATTCTCTGTACTACTATCAAGGGGAATAACAAAGCTTCAATTATTGGCACATTTTGTCCTACTTGTCTTACTGTTTCTCATTTTAATTTTAATATTTTTCCTGGTAACCTAATTGCAAAAGTCCCAAGAGTTGTTTTTAACAAGATCAGATAAGCATCACTATCCTAACATCTTTGGAAGACAACACAATCATAGAAATATTTACTTACACTATAGCCAAAAATCTCATTTAAATATACAGAAAGAGAAATACCAGAAAGTGGAATTTGGCAAAGGTCTATTTCTCAGGTTCTATTTATAGTCTTGCAGCGAAGCACCAAATAAAACCTTTGATGAAGCTTATATGGCTGGGTTAGCATCATGAGGCTCAGGTGTGGAGACCTCGCTGTGGGGTCTGAGAGGCTAGGAGAGCTGTGTAATAGGCAAGTATGTGGGTTATCTTACAATATACATCATGAACCAGGCTTCCTCCCACTCCTGGCCTCTCCTGGACACCTACGTACCTATTCACTCATCAAGCTCTATGTGATCCCTACGACACCTGGTATTCTTCCCTACAAAACCCCTGTGTACTCCCCAAAGAAAACACACACCTCAGACCCAGAGGTCAAGAGGAAGGTACCTGATATTCTCAATGGGTGCCTCAACCCCCAAGGTTCTCACTTTGGTGTGCCAACAATTAGCTGCCTAACACACGAGTCCTAGTCACTCTCTAAAACCTAGCTCCCTACTCCTATGCTGAGATGACAGATGTGAAAATGCCTCAAAAGGCTGAAATCATGAAGCAAACGGGAGGGTATTAAGAGCCCAGAGTACTCTGTTATCCTAAGGCACTAAAGTGTGGACCAGGTCAGCGGTGTGCACTCGTGCAGGGGCAGGTCTGTGTATCGCTGAGAAAGCTGGAAGGCCTGTGCTGCCAGGACTCTTTTATCTGTGGAGGCAGCTTCCTCTGGTTTCTTTCCTGTTCTGGAGAGAAGTATAAAAGCACTGGAGCCCTCCCCAGGCTCTGGTGCCTGCCATAAGCCTCAGGTGCTCATTCTTTCCTTACAGCCAATATGAGAGGGAGACAAAGTCATGGACTCTGAAACAAACCTGCCAGTGTAGTTCACTCAGATACTACTCCTGGTCCAAGAAAACAGAGGACAATTGGAAAAATATACATAAAACAAATTATAGCTAACTTTTATCTGTGGGCAGGCTGTTCTGTGGGTTAAGTTTTGCTTTTTTGAAGCAGGAGACTTCTTTACTTCATCCTTCTGTGATGCACTTGGGCTGTCTCTCAATCCTCCTCTATTTTGACCTTGGGGTGAATACACAGAGAACAATCACTAACTTAATCTCTGTTTCTCTGACATATATGCAATTTGATAATACTAAGGAAGATTATCCTACTGTAATCATATTATGATACTTATATAGCAGTTTGTAGCTTACAAAAAATTTTCACAAGCATCATTTTATTTGATCTTCACAATAGCCTACTGAGGAAAGCATAACAGAGTAATGTGCACTCTATAGGTAAGGGTGGAGAAGCTCAGAAGTGAAGTGATCTCTCTTAGGTTAAACAATAAATAAAAGAGCTAGAATTCCTAGCACCAAATTCCATGTTCTGATACAAAAACATTCAGGACCCACTGCACTGTACACATTTTTAAAATTTTTTATTCTTATATTTTTTTTAGAGACAGAGTCTCACAGTTATACCCAGGACAGAGTACAGCAGCACAATCATAGCTCACTGCAACCTCAAACTGCTGGGATCAAGTGAGATCCTCCTGCCTCAGCCTCCCAAGTAGCTGGGACTACAGGCACATGACACCATGCCTGACTAATTTTTCTATTTTTTTTTTGGTAGAGATAGGGGTCTTACTCTTGCTCAGGCTGGTCTCAAACTCCTGGGGTCAAGCAATCCTCCCACCTTGGCCTCCCAAAGTGCTAGGATTACAGGAATAAGCTACTGTGCCTGGCCATAAAAGGCAGTTAATGTTTAGTTAGAAGAAAATGACTTCGTAATTAAAACACCCCAAGTTCTCTTTCATGCTATTATCATTTAAAAAATCTATTTTTTAGGTAAGGGCTGACATATTTTAAAATCATTCCTCTGCCTATTTCTGGGTCATGGGTTTTCCTTAACTATCATCTTTATTTATTGGAAAGAAAACCAACTACTATGAGACTAAATCTATGAGACTCTGGGAACAGGCTGAGAACTTGGGAGAAACAAGTAAGAAACGGCAAATGAATCATGTGAAACACTAACTAGAGCATCTGCCAAAATCACCTAGCTCTCTAATTCCCTTGAATATAATCTTAAATGAGCAGAAATGAAATTAAAACTAAAAATGAAAACTAAATGTCAAAGGACCCAAAACCATGCGAACAGATTTTACCTCTAATGCCAAGGCAGTCTTGTCGTAAGCACAGGGCACTCTTTTCTGGATTGCTTTTGCAAAGACAGGTCCGTTCTGTGTGGATGGCAAAGGGTTGATGGCTGCTCCAGGAGTACTGGAAACTGCAGGTAGAGGAGTTGTGGTCTGAGGTTGAGCATATGCATGAGCAGGTTCCGGGATCCCATAACTGTTGGAATTCCTATTTCCATGCTTTCCGTGTGGTGAGGACCTAACAAGCTTTTCAACATAGGGGACAGGAATCATCCCAACCCGGCCATCCTTGTTCCGGGCACTCCACCACTGTTCTTCAGGCTTCTCGATTATCACTAGGATCTCACCCTTTTTAAAGGGCAGGTCTTCGGCATCATTCCCAGGAAAATCATATAGAGTCCGTACATATTCCAGATTTTCTTCTGCTGTAGGCAGGTTAGGTGCTGAGACAGATCCCATTGGTGGGCTTGGATACCTTAAGAGAGAAAGAAAATTACTCTTAAGAGAAAAATTTTACTCGATGCCAGTGTCTGTCAAAGTTCTTAATTAACCACTTTGCTCTATAATAAATTACTTTCCTTTCTATAGTCTCAGTAGTTAAGAAGGTTCTGTCATTTGTAGTTTCTGTAGTCTATATTGTAACAAAAGTTGCTATCCAGAATATACCTTTTTACATTACATGTCAAGCGTATATACACAAACACATCCCATTTCTGTTTTACAGGAGCCTTTTGTTTACACAGAGGTACCTGCTCTGAATTTATTTTTAAAATCTCAAGTTCAATAGCTGCTTTCTTTGGACCCTTGTCACAACCATCACATATTCTTCCTCCCAGTCCTAATCTATGGCTCACACCCCTGCACACTTCCCTGGATACGCACACAGAAGATGACTAAGGCCTCTGTCTCTGGTCCCTCAAAATATAAAAACAAGAAGTCTAGGCTGGGCACAGTGGCTCACATCTGTAATGCTAGCACTCTGGGAGGCCGAGGAGGTCAGATGGGTCAAGGTCAGGAGTTTGAAACCAGCCTGAGCAAGAGTGAGACCCCCATCTCTACTAAAAATAGAAAGAAATTAATTGGCCAACTAATATATATAGAAAAAATTAGCTGGGCATGGTGGGCATGTCCCAGCTACTCAGGAGGCTGAGGCAGGATTGCTTGAGTCCAGGAGTTTGAGGTTGCTGTGAGCTAGGCTGACGCCACGGCACCTCTAGCCTGGGCAACAGAGAGAGACTCTGTCAAAAGGAAAGGAAAGAAGAAAGGAAAGGAAAGGAAAGAGGAAAGGAAGGGAAAGAGGAAAGGAGAGGAAAGGAAAAGAAGGAAAGGAAAGGAAAAAGGACTTATATGCTTGCCAAATTAAAAATATTACTCCCACATTTCATCTCATATAGGAATTACCTATCTAACTATCAAAATGGAATTATCAAAAGGAATTACCTATCTAACTATCAAAATGAATGCCCGTTAAAGTTTCAATGCAAAACTCACAGGCAAGAGCTCTCATCTAAGCATCAGTCCACAGGCACCACCATCGCCTTTGCTGTGCCTACAGATTCAATGTGGATTTGTCAAGTGCCTTGTAGAACGTACTCCAAGAGTAAGCTACAAAAGCACAGTTCTTGCTCTCCAGCAACACCTCGTCTGTAAAAGAAGTACAGAAGTCTCTCTTTACCTAAGAAATGTTCAGAAAAGCTGCAAATATAAAATACAGCAAGCTTTGGAAAAAACGATTGGTTTTTCTAAAGCACAGAATCTACACTGTATTAACAAGTCCTGGGTTTCATCCAAAAATTCTGCACCTGCTTAGGAGGTGGCTTCACTTGCAGGACCACCACCAGAGCCAGGTTCTCAAACAGCCCCGAGAAGTACACTAGGATAGGATATGCCTGTTCAACCACTGACCTATGATTTCAGTTTCTTTTATATTCAATTAGCTCATGGTCATTTTCCTTGTTCTTCCTTTTTCTTTCCCCCAAATAGTGATCTAAAAAGTAATTTATATTACAAGGTGATCTCCTATGTTGAAGCATTTTAATTCAAAAAATTTCATTTATAAAATTTTTCACCATATTACAATATTCAGTTAAAAAAAGGGAAACAAAAGAGAATAAAAATCCCATAGTTCCTGCCCTAAAGAAATTATAATTATCCTTCATTCCTTCTCTCCCCCCGACTGTCTCAGTTTATGGCTTTATTTATTTATTTATTTTTTTGAGACAGAGTCTCGCTTTGTTGCCCAGGCTAGAGTGAGTGCAGTGGTGTCAGCCTCGCTCACAGCAACCTCAATCTCCTGGGCTCAAGCAATCCTTCTGCCTCAGCCTCCCGAGTAGCTGGGACTACAGGCATGCGCCACCATGCCTGGCTAATTTTTCCTATATATATTAGTTGGCCAATTAATTTCTTTCTATTTATAGTAAAGATGGGTTCTTGCTCTTGCTCAGGCTGGTTTTGAACTCCTGACCTCAAGCAATCTGCCCACCTCGGCCTCCCGGAGTGCTAGGATTACAGGCGTGAGCCACCACGCCCGGCCTATGGCTTTTAAAACATAGTCCTGTATGTACCTGTATTTTTCTGCCTGCTATCACGTCACAGGTGTTTCCACACATTCTGGTCATTTTCATGATCACTTTTATGGCAGAGTCACATTTCATTCTGTGAGCCTGCTGCAATTAATGCCCTGGATATTATTTTTTTCCATTTCCTACTATTCAATCATCAATATTACAAATGCTTTTGAGCATATTTTCCCTATATATTAGACTTTAATAAAACCCAGACTCCCAGAACCAGAATTACCAGATTAAAGAACATGAACTTTTTATGGTCCTTGGTACACACTGCCACACTGCTTTCTAAAAGGCAGCCTTCACAATGTGGCAAAAACTTACATCTTTTTAAATACAAATAACTAATTTCATAGTAGTCAGAATACCATGGTTATTAGGAGCTTGATTTAAAAATTCAAAAGGCCTTATTAACAACTGTATAACCAAGAGCAAACTGCTTAATATCAGTACCTAAAAAGTGGATACAGAAGAGCAGCAATAGTAACAATGAGTTAGTATTTATTAGTTATGCCAGACACTGTTGACAGTCTCTGAAGATGAGGTAGATGCTGTTATTATTCCCATTTTACAGATGAGGAGCCAAAGAAGAGGTTAGATTTGCACTTAGGTAGCCTGGTTCCATCGGCCTCACTCATAACCTTTAAGCTAACCAGCCTCAGTGACAAACGCGGGTCTTTCTGGTATATGAGAATTAATGTCATAATGCATGTGAGACGTTCACACTTCCCGACAGCCCTGAGCATCCAACTGGCGAGCATGAAAACACATATACACCCTTCGAGTACACACCTGTTTTTATTTCAAGAGCCACAGAGATTCTGTGAAAAATATAATGAGTACCCATGTATTTCCATTTATTAAGAACACAATCAGTTCCATCGCAGATCCTATTCAAGGGTATTTTATTTTTTGTATAGTTAGAAGTTAAAAACAGTTTGGGGGCACATTTTCTCAGGACC
This sequence comes from Mirza zaza, assembly GCA_008750895.1. NCBI lineage: Eukaryota > Metazoa > Chordata > Mammalia > Primates > Cheirogaleidae > Mirza > Mirza zaza. The sequence goes on from VSMD01037715.1 coordinate 23,705, forward strand.
TCTTAAAGCCATGTGCTCCAGGCCGTCACACATATTTGGCTCAGAATAAACCTTTTTTAAAAAAAAAAAAAAGTTTTACAACACAGATCATGAGGACACAACTGGCACAGCTTTAGTGCAGATTAACGCTGATGAAATCCATTTACCCAGGTATCCATTGGCCCTACTATGTAACTAAGAACTGGGGGACAAAAAAACTGAATAAAACAAAGTTTCCTCTCTCAAAAGACTGAAAGCCAGCCCCCTTTGAAGTGGAAAGATTTTGTTGAGGGTGGGTTTATATATTTGGTGCTACATTAGAAATTGACTAGAGCCCTTAAGATTCAAATGCTCTCTTTCCCAGCCTCCCCACAGCCCTCAGTGCTGGTTCCCAGAGGCACAGACCAGGAGCTCTGCTGGCCAAGGCCTTCTAGAGGTCAGCAAACTTCTGTAAAGGGCCAGGTGGTATGGACTTTAGGCTTTGCAGGCTACATATGGTCTTTGTCACATATTCTTTTTTTTTTTTTTAACAACCCTTTAAAAATGCAATATAACCATTTATAGCTCCAATACACCACACAAAAACTATCTGAGTCTGGCCCAGGGGTCTGAAAACTATATAGGCTGTGGGCCATTTGGCCCATTGCATGGTTTTGTAAATATAAAGTTTTTTGGGTTTTTTTTTGAGACAGAGTCTCACTTGCTAGAGTGAGTGCCATGGCATCAGCCTAGCTCACAGCAACCTCAAACTCCTGGACTCAGGCGATCCTCCTGCTTCAGCCTCCCGAACATAAAGTTTTTTTTAGAACATAGCTGAGGCTGGGCATGGTGGCTCACACCTGTAATCCCAGCATTTTAGGAGGCTGAGGTGGGAGGATTGTTTGAGGCTGGGAGTTCAAGACTAGCCTGGGCAATGTAGTGAGACCCTCATCTCTACAAAAAATGTAAAAACTAGCAAGGCATGGTGATGCACACCTGTAGTCCTAGCTACTTGGAGGCAGACAGAAGTATCACTTGAGCCCTGGAATTCGAGGCTACAGTGAACTATGATGAGGCCACTGTACTCCAACCTGGGTAACACAGAGAAACCCCTCTGTAACCCCCCGCCAAAAAAACACAGCTGATCCCACTCATTTATGTATTGTCTATGACTCTTCTTTGCTACAAGAGCACAGTCAAGTAGCTAGAGACTCTACCGCCACAAACCTTAAACCATTTACTATCTGTTCCTTTATTAAAAAGTTTGCTGGTCCTTGGTTTAAATCCCTGGGTCAAAGAAGCAGAGGGTGCTTTTCAACTTCTCTGCTACCCCAGCCAGGGGGATATGTGTACAAATTTGATAAAGGTGGAAGACATTTATACTTTCTCCACTACTACTGCTACAGTGACCTTGCATTTCCTGATTTATCATTTGCATACATATCCCTAAATCTGACACCAAATCAATCTCACAGCCACACCCTGACATAAATTCAAAGCCCTCTACCCCATATTCTCAAACTCCTTTGTTAATTAAAATCCTTTGCAAAAGGCCAGGCGCGGTGGCTCAAGCCTGTAATCCTAGCTCTCTGGGAGGCCGAGGTGGGCGGATCGTTTGAGCTCAGGAGTTTGAGACCAGCCTGAGCAAGAGCGAGACCCCATCTCTACTATAAATAGAAAGAAATTGGCCAACTAAAATATATATATAGAAAAAATTAGCCGGGCACGGTGGCACATGCCTGTAGTCCCAGCTACTTGGGAGGCTGAGGCAGCAGGATTGCTTGAGCCCAGGAGTTTGAGGTTGCTGTGAGCTGGGCTGACGCCACGGCACTCTCTAGCCTGGGCAATAAAGTGAGACTCTGTCTCAAAAAAAAAAAAAAAAAATCCTCTGCAAATTACACATTGGTTTCACTGAAGAGATGAATACAGGATGCTGCCATGTCAAATATCCTGCCCTTTCAATTAGAACCCACTGCCTAAAGAATTGCTTCTCAATTATTTCAGTTTGTTCCTTGAGCAAGACTAAAAATAGTGCCCCCCCAACTTCCCTTTAAAGTTTATCCAAATAAGACAGTCCAAGGAAGCAAAGAAAAAAAAAATAAAGTTTACATATAAAGGTTTTTCCAAGCCCATTCAAACACCCTAGACTCATGCTTCTCACTCTCTTGTGCCTATGGTCCATGGCACATTTTGAGCAGCAAGGCCCTGAGTAACTAACTGGTAATTGGTTTTTCTTATTTAATAATATACACCCCTCTCCTCTTTTGGTTAAAAGCATTCTCAGCTTCATGTATAAACCATATATAAAACATCTTTTTTTTTTTTTTTTTGAGACAGAGTCTCACTTTGTTGCCCAGGCTAGAGTGAGTGCCGTGGCGTCTGCCTAGCTCACAGCAACCTCAAACTCCTGGGCTCAAGCAATCCTGCTGCCTCAGCCTCCCAAGTAGCTGGGACTACAGGCATGTGCCACCATGCCCGGCTAATTTTTTCTCTATATATTAGTTGGCCAATTAATTTCTTTCTATTTATAGTAGAGATGGGGTCTTGCTCTTGCTCAGGCTGGTCTCGAACTCCTGAGCTCAAACGATCCGCCCACCTCGGCCTCCCAGAGAGCTAGGATTACAGGCTTGAGCCACCGCGCCCGGCCTAAAATGTCTTCTTTTTAAACCAGAAGTGTTACTACCTTCTAAGCTAAAAATCTGCTTATTCATGCTGAAGCACCAATACAATCACCTTCTGGAGAAATGGAGTTCCAAGGGAACTAGTAATGTTCTATTTTTTTTTAAGAAGGTGCATGAAGGCTGGGCGTGGTGGCTCACGCCTGTAATCCTAGCACTCCAGGAGGCGGAGGCGGGCGGATCACTGGAGGTCAGGAGTTCGAAACCAGCCTGAGCAAGACCCTCCCCTCCCCATCTCTACCAAAAATAGAAAGAAATTAATCAACCAACTAAAAATACATATACAAAAAATTAGCCAGGCATAGTGGCACATGCCTGTAGTCCCAGCTACTCGGGAGGCTGAGGCAGCAAGATTACTTGAGCCCAGGAGTTTGAGGTTGCTGTGAGCTAGGCTGACGCCATGGCACTCACTCTAGCCTGGGCAACAAAGTGAGACTGTCTCAAAAAAAAAAAAAAAAAAAAAGAAGGTACATGAATATTTAAGATTTTTATTTCATAAGTGTATATATATAAACTCATTTTGTATGTATGAAATATATCACAGTAAAAAGTAAATATATCATTGGCAGAAGAATCAATTCCAAGAACGCTCGCTAAGTATCTCTCTAGTGAAACTGCTTCAGGTAACCAACCACTCAGTGGTATCTGATATCAAGGTCCCCTCCCGTCCACCCCTGGGCATTCAGGCCACCACTAATGGCTCTACTATGCCTGTAGCTGTCTCTCCATTTCTTTCCACAGCTCATTCCTCTTCTGCCTCTTATTCTGGGTGATTCTGTCTAAGCTAAGACTCTAAGTACTCTGCCCCCATCTCTCTTCTCAATAACAAACCCATCAGATTGCTAACCGTCACCTGGATTCCAGAAAGCTCCTCAAAGAATTCTGATTGGAAACAATCATGCCCTCGACCCTAATCCTTTCTCTCCTCTCAAAGGTACCACTCAATCCTCTATAGTCCTTCTCTATATGGGTAGAAAGCTACCCATCTTCTAAGTACAATTGCCCTGCAAACACTGCCAATCTCCACTTTATATTCCTACTGCATTTGATGTTAGTTCAGCTCCTCATGGTCCCTCTCCTGTAATGGCCCTTAATTAGTCCCATCCTCTAGACCTCTATCCTGTTCCACACCAGAGCATTTTCTAAGATGTAAAACAATCACAACAATTCTCTTTTTAAAACCTTAGACGGCTCCCACTGTTAAGCTCATTTACAAGGCATAGGAGGCCCTTTATATGTTAGCTTTATCCTTCCTTCCCAGCTTCCCGCCCAACACTCCCATTAATTACAACTCTGTGCCTTTCCCAGCAGGCTCTGCCATTACCTCTTCTACCTCATATACCTGTTCTCATCCTTCAAGAATAAGATGAAAGAGCACCTCCTCTTTCAAGCCTTCCCCGATCCCTTAAGCACAGTTGATTACCCTTGTTTTAAAGGTCCCGTGGTATTCTAATTTTTCAATAGCCCGAGGTTCTCAAAGACAAAAACTATGATTTAGTTTCCCATTATATTATATACCCATAGTCTAGTATTGGGCTTTGGTATACAATAGGCCTCAATATATTGAAGCATTTCCCATGTCTATTTCTATTCTATTTTGCTTGTGAAAGCACAAAAGCCCAGGCATTCCAATTACCTAACCCTGGTTTAACTCTGTCATACAGATCTGGAGAGATCTGCTTGTCACTTGGTGAGCTGTTGAAGCCTCTTCACCTCCCCACTCTTTCCATGGTCATTCCAGGTGAGCTGCCCCACGCATGGCAGCCCCACCTTACTTGTTATGATCCTAGTTCAGGATAATCTGAACTCCCACTCACAAACAGGATCCCTTGGCCTAGCGCAATGGCTCACGCCTGTAATCCTAGCACTCTGGGGGGGCCAAGGTGGGAGGATCGCTCAAGATCAGGAATTGGAAACCTGCCTGACCCCGTCTCTACTAAAAATATAGAAAGAAATTAACTGGCCAACTAAAAATATATAGAAAAAATTAGCCGGGCATGGTGGCGCATGCCTGTAGTCCCAGCTGCTCGGGAGGCTGAGGCAGAAGGATTGCTTGAGCCCAGGAGACTGAGGTTGCTGTGAGCTAGGCTGACGCCACGGCACTCACTCTAGCCTGGGCAACAAAGCGAGACTCTGTCTCAAAAAAAAAATAATAATAATATAACAAACAGAATCTTAAAAATGTTTATACTCATATAAAATGGAGGCAAAACCACCAATAGGATTTCTGTGTATGAAACAATTTGCAATATAAAAATTACACCCATGTGCAGAAAGAGAATCCTTTAGGGTCCTTCAAAATAAAGCTACCCAGCAAGACACCTTTTGGGAGTTATATATTTTTTGTGAGTTACATTTAAAATCAACCACAGGAATATCATAGTCAAATACAAAAAGCAATTAATAAAATAAACCCAGAGGACACAAAGTTACAAATATACCAATCGTCCTTGTATTTTCCCTTCCCCTTCCACCCTCTATCCACCAGCAACATCAATTTTATCTCCACAATAGGCATCCCCTAGTCACAGCTCCACAGTCACTATCAGTCACCATGATTCTGCACCTGGATTACAGTAACAGCCCCAGGTCACTCCCCTGCCTCAAACTCCTTCCATGGAGGCCAATCCAATTCCTTACTAGACTATAGTCTCCAAACTGTTCTTATGACCCCCTTTCTCCCTTTAAGAACCACACTCCCAGCAATGGTCTTTCTCACCTCGGGACATTTGCATAAACTTTTCCCTAGGCCTGGAAGGCTCTTCCCTACCAGTCATCAGCCCAACCTCAAGGCTGATTTATTCTCTACTCTAAGTCTTAGTTTTGCATATTCTCCGACCACACTACTTTAGGGTAGGTACCTTCTGTTACATTCTCTCAGCCTAGGATTATTTCCTTCATAGTATTTATTACAAGAGTTTGTGGGTCGGGCACAGTAGCTCACGCCTGTAATCCTAGCACTCCGGGAGGCCGAGGCGGGTGGATCGCTTGAGGTCAGGAGTTCGAGACCTCGTCTTTATTAAAAAAATAGAAAGAACTTAATTGACCAACTAAAAATATATACATACAAAAAATTAGCCGGGCATGCCTGTAGTCCCAGCTACTCGGGAAGCTGAGGCAGTAGGATCTCCTGAGCCCAAGAGATTGAGATTGCTGTGAGCTAGGCGAGGCCACGGCACTCACGCTAGCCTGGGCAACAAAGTGAGACTCTGTCTCAAAAAAAAAGAAAAAGAGTTCGTGTTTTTATTTGTTTGAGACGGTATCACTCTGTCGCCCAGGATGGAATGAAGTGACGCGATCATAGCTCACTGCAGCTTCGAACTCCTGGGCTCAAGGGATCCTCCTGTCTCAGCCTCATAAGTAGCTGGGACTTTAGGCATGCAACAACACAACCAGCTAATTTTTCTATTGTAGTGATGGGGGTACCCCTATGTTGCCCAGGCTTATTTTTCTACTTTTTAGTCTGTCTTCTCCACTAAAATGTAAGTCCCATGATCGAGAAAGTACATCTTTCCCAGTACCTACACTGGGTTACAATTCTAAGTATCTGATTGAAAATGTAAAATTAAAAATCATAAACCATTCCAATAAAAAGGATAAAACTAGAATAAAACAAGCACCAGTCCTTACATTCAGAGGAAGACACTATAGTTATGAACTTTAGCTACGCAAAAGTTAAAAAATGAACTATTAGGTAAGAGGCATGAAACTCTGGCTTTAAAAGCTCAGTTTTGATGTCTGAAAAGTTAAACCACTTAATTTATCCTGTTTGGAACATGAAAAAGCATTACATTATGTTTTCTACTTGGCCAAGGTTCTAGTAGCCATAAGCTTTCTATAAAAGACTAATAACATGTCAAATCTAATCTCAAACCAATTTCTCATGAAAAAGAAAAAAAAAAAAACCCCATGTCAAACCTAATCAATGAAAGTCAGGTTTTGGAGTGGCAATTCATAGACTCAGTTTAACAAAGTAAATCCAGTCAGGATCTAATTCAAGCAGCACTTCGATCTCTTTCAGAGATACCAAGGAAAATGAAACACTCAATTACAGCAACACGGAGGTGGAGGAAGAGGGCAGAGCAGAAACAAAACTGGATGCATGGGGCAGGGTCAGGGAAAAGACCTATTATTTGTGAGGGGACTGGAACAACAGGTAGGCTTTCAACAGATGGAGAGTGAGGTATAGTTAGATAGTCACTAAAGAGCCAACAGCCGGAGCAAAGGTACAAAGGTGTGAATAGGTAAGAACCGGTACCAGGGAATAAGCGAGCAGCCTAGAGGAGCTGCAGTGATGGAAAGGCAAGAGACGGCAAAGACATAAAATTACATTTGGTGTCTGAAAAGACACATGTATGGAAAATCTGGAGTCGATTTTGTGGCTAATGGGAAGCAGTATATTCCTTTTCCTCCCTCTAAACGGGGATCGAGCAATTAACTCACATTTTTTGAAACAGCTGTATTATTTGTGCCCGTCACCTCAATGTAAGCTCATGCCTTGCATACATCACGGCTTAATAAAGGCCTGATATTAATTATATAATTCACTTTCATGAATTAGAGAAGTAATTTACTTAAACATATTACAAATCTCATTACAGTGGGTTCAATTCCTTATACCAGAATTATATTGTGCTCAAAGTTGACTGCAACTCCCAGCACCTGCTAGAAACTACAGGTTTCACCAATCAGATTCTTGGCCGTCCTTCTCTTTGTTATACAGTATTTAATTTATAATCACTTTCTCCCTGTTTTTAAAGTGCATGTAGTTCAGTAGCTAATCTTATAGTCATTATATTGCCATGGCTTTGTTTTTTTTCTATCTCTATCCTACAGAAGCAACTCTTATGCATCTAGTTGGTATCCTTAATTAATTACAATGGCTTTTAATGTTTAAAATTTGGAGTTAATACTTTGTCAGTAAATCTATAAAGTCAGCAACATCTCATCCTGAAAAATCTACATGAACACTCAGTCCTTTTAAATTAGATGTTTAAGAAACAAACTAGGCAGTGAAATATCTTTTTACTTGAAAAATTCTAGGCAATTTTTCAACTCATATTTGACATAATTTAATAAAAGAAACCTCTGATAAAATACTTAAGGCAGATTAAAGCAAATAAATATAAGAATACATTTTGGCCAGGCGTGGTGGCTCACACCTGTAATCCTAGCACTCTGGGAGGCCGAGGTGGGCTCAAGGTCAGGAGTTCAAAACCAGCCTGAGCAAGACCTGTCTCTATTAAAAATGGAAAGAAATTTATTGACCAACTAAAAATATATATACAAAAAATTAGCCGGGCATGGTGGCACATGCCTGTAGTCCCAGCTACTCCAGAGGCTGAGGAAGGAGGCTAGCTTGAGCCCAGGAGATTGAAGTTGCTGTGAGCTAGGCTGACGCCACCGCACGCACTCTAGCTTGGGCAACAAAGTTAGACTCTGTCTCAAAAAAGAAAAAAAAAAGAAAGAAAGAAAGAATACATTTTCCTTAAAAAGAGATGGCTTGATGACCAGCGTCCCTTTGTGCTAACTTTAAAGTAGATATTAAATCATTAGGCTTACTACAAAACGCACATATAAAACTGAACTAGGATTGAATTAAGGCGGGCACCATTCAAACTTCTCTCTTAATATTCTAGCCTTATTCTTTCTTGGAAATTAACCAAATTGATCTCTAGTCTATTAATGGTCCACCTTGTGGAGGGAAATATTTTTTAAAAAATTCAAAAACTGTGCTTGCTGAAGCCAATGCACCTTCTCTTTTCATTGTAATTATTGTAAAAGAGGTGGTGTCTGGCCTGCTTCAAGCTTGGCACCAGAGTATCAATATACAGTTCAGAAATTTCAGTTAAAGGTTTTTGTTTCTAAGCGCTAAAAGCACTTTCATTTGGCGACTGTTCCAAAGATTGCAACCCGGGAGCTCTTAACCTGGAGTTCCAAGGACTTTGCTTGAACGGTGGGGAAACTTGTGTGTATATATATTCTGGGGCGAAGAACGGGGGTGGGGGGTGGGGGGGGGGCGGTGGTGGTAGTGGTGTGTGTGTTCCCTCGCTATCTTCAGACTCTCAAAGAAGCCCATGGTCTAAGAAAGGTTTTTTAACCACCACCACCACACTGCATTAGTATTATAGCTAGATAGGTAAAGTAACAAAAGGCAAAGGCAAGAAGCACGCATTTTAACCTTGCAATCACCGTTCAACACATTTAAAATGCATCCTCTCATCCTGTGACCCAGATCCTGGCACTAGCCTTCCTGTCGGAATGCCTTCTGGAAAATAATCTGATTCAGAGTCGGGGAGAATGGGTTCAAACCTCCCCACTCATACACACTCTTCGACCGATCCCCATTCTCGACGTTCTCGGGGTGGCTGCACGCCCTACAAGGGCGGGCACTCTCGTACCTGGGCGCAGGCTCGATGAGGGTGGTGGTGTCCAGGTAGTGGATCTTGTAAAACTCCAGCAGGGCCGGCAAATGGTCGAACTCCTGATCCCCGATCTTAAATCGGCGGTTGGGCAGCGAGTTGATGATGTAGTGGGAGACCCGCGAGTTCTCGGAAACCGACAGCACATAGTCCCCGGGGCAGGTGGAGGAGTCGCGGACTAGGAACATGCCGTGACGCTGGCCCTGGAGCCGGGTCTGCGCCTCCTGGCGAGACACCGGCCCCATGTACCAGGCGGAGCGATCTGAGGAGTCGAACCTGGCGGAAGACATGGTGTCGGGCCGGGGGCTCTGGAGCGGGTCCGGGCGACGGCAGCTCGCGCCTGCTATGGAAGTCTTTGCCCGGCAGACGGCTTTGAGGCCGAGGAAGGGCCTCTCGGCACACCTCGAAGCGCACTCAGAGGGTTGGGCCAGCACCTTCCTCTCGGCTCCGGGCCCGCAACATCCTCCGCCGCCGCCCGCCTGCTCCGGGGCCGCCTCACGGAGAGAGCCGGGCCGAGGAATGCAGGGTAGCGCCTGGGGCTCCGGGCGGGCAAAGCTGAGCCGCAGCGGAGGCCGCCCGGGGATTCTCGGGCTGCCCGGCGTACCGTGGATGCCTCCGGTGACTCTCGGCCTGGAACGCGGCGGGTCGGCAGTCCCACGGGTCTTCACTGACCCCCGCAGTCACGCGAAGCACCGAACTCGTAGGAGCGTCGCGCCTCCGGGGCGGTTTTGCCCAGTCCGTTCCCAATAGCCACAGCAACAAAATGGCGGACGCGGGAGAAGCTCCCGGCCACCTCCCCCTCCGCTCAGCGCGCTCCGTCCGCGCACGCGCAGGGCCCCGGCTCCCAGCGGGCACCGGGGCCCTCCCCGCGAGATGTCACACGGTGCAGCCAATCAGGAGCACGATCGAGGCCGTCCAGGCCTGCGCTGCCCGCGCCCGCTCCCGCGTTCCGGGAGGCGGGTGAAGAGGCCGCGGCGGGCACTCCCTTCCTGGGCCGCCGTGCGCCGCCGGGGGCGCTGCCGCTGTCGGGTCTGCCTGCGCTGGCAGGAAGACGGCTGGAGCCGAGAAGGAGCGGCTTTTCGAAAATCTGCTTCTGGGAACAAAGCGTAACAGGGAGGCCGAATCGCGGGCCGAGGAGGCGTGGCACTGAGGTGACCCGGCCGGCCGAGGGGCCCGAGGGATACTAAAAGGCGGACGGGCCCCGGTAGGCCGAAGTGGCTCAGGAAGGGGATGACCCCGGGGCTGAGGTGACCACCAGATAGGTGACTGACTGGATGACGCAGGCCCGAGGTAGCTTGATAGGCTAAGGGACCTCGAGTAGGTACGTGACCCGACAAATAGGTGTGTGTGCGCGCGCGCGTTGAAGGTTAGATTGACAGGATCGACTCGTCGAGGAAGTCTGCAGCCTGGAGTAATGTGGCCTTTTGCGGGTCCGAACTGCTGCAAGTAAAATGCAAACGCCTCTCGGGCGTGGCCCAAAGGCTTGTACGCTCCCGATTCTGCCTGCTTCTCTGAGTGAATCTCTCATTCTCCGTTGCTTACCCAGCTCCAGCCCTGACCTCCTAGCCTAATTCCCTCTCACTAGAGTGTAAACTTTCCTACCCCAAACTAAAATGGAAATTTTAAAAGAGCAGGGATCTTGTCTGCCTTGCACAATGTCTGGCTATGCGTTGATGCTCAAATATTTGTTGAAATGAATGACTACTGAGAAAAATCACCCGGCTGTTGGTGCCGGATTACCGGTAGCAATACCCCTGGAACTGGACCAGACAACATGTCCAAAAGGGGAGAAGCAGGCAGAAGCAGCAAAACATACATAGACCCCTCTGCCAGTGGAATTTCATTTGGGCCATTTGCACCCCTAGGTTAAACATATCCAAGATGGTAGGGTGATAAGTGATGTCTATCCTAGGGTAAGGTAAAGGGGAAGTATCAAGGTCTGGTGCCTTTTGTGACTCAGCATAAGCAAGTTTTCATCTTCCCCAAAGATGCTTTCATATTGTATTAATATTAGTCTCAGGTGCAACTCGAATAGCATAGAATTTGAAGCTTGAATGTGTTTGAATCTTGGCTTAGTCGGCTAGCTGGGTGACCTTGGGCCAGTTCCTTGATCATTTCTGCCTCATCTGTAAAATGGGGATAATAATAGCATTTACTTCCTAGGTTGAAGTAAATGTATTAAACAAGCTAATACATGTAAAGTCCTTAGAATAGTAGCTGGCACTTAGTAAGCATCATGTATGAGTTTTCCATTATTATTCACTCTTTTCCCGGGCCTCTACCTCCATAGCCTAAAACTGTGAGCAGTGGGTGGGTGAGGGTGGAAACAAAAATATCCACTTGGTTTTCTAACCACTTTTCACTTCTGGATTTACCATTTTGTCATCACCCAATCCTTGCCTACCCTTCTTGAGATCTGGCTTCTATCCTTGCTTTGACTGAACTAGGCTTTTGAAGGTTGTCAGTGATCCCCATTGAAACTACTATCCTCCTTGATCTACCTGGCCATTGTGTTTATATTGAAAATCTCCTCTTTCTGGAAAGACTTTTCTTTCTTAGCTCCTGTGACACTAACATAATTTTCTTCTACCTTATACCTCTCCAAATGTACTTTCTCAGTTTCTTTCTGTAGCACTTATGTCTCTGGTCTCTAAATGTAGAAACTCAGTCCTTCACCTCTTTAGTTTTTCCTTTGGTTGGCTAATAATTATGAAGGCTTTAGGGGTCACTTCTCTGGTAACTCCAAACATGTATCTTCTAAAAGTAGAACAAAAACTGACTACATGACTACTGTGCAAACATTGTGGTCACGGCCTAAATTTCTTATCACAGTCTATTGTAATTGTATATAAATATCTTTTCCATCCCAATCTGAGCATCTTGGGGGCAGGCTGTAGTGTTATTTATTTGTTTAGAGACAAAGTCTCGCTTTGTTGCCTGAACTAGGGTGCAGTAGTGCAATCATAGCTGACTGTAACCTCAAACTCCTGGGCTCAAGTGATCCTCCCACTTCAGCCTTCTGAGTAGCTGGGACTACGGGTGTGTGCTACCATGCCTGGCTTGTAGTGTTATTTTTTGTATTCTCAGTGCCTATCACAGTGCCCAGCACATATAATAATACATACTTAATAAATGGTTTTTGAATGTAGATGAATAAAGATAGGAAGAAGCCAGAGAAAAGTAAAATTTATTTTAGCAAAGATAAGGTGGGGGGAGGAGGGCATGGGCAATATAAGTAACCTTACCACTTGTACCCCTATAATATGCTAAAATAAAAACATAAAAAAAAAGATAAGGAGACTGTGTAATTGTTTTCTGTTATTAACATAATAAATGTTATTAAAATATATATATTTGAAATAAAGTTTATTAGCTCCATCTGTCTCTGCTTAATCATTCCTTTGGATTGAACTTTGCCTTTCAACTTCTCCTTTTCTTTCAGTAGCATCACTGTTGTCCTAATTCACAGGCTCAAAATCTGTCATCTTTTACTTAACTGAAGAACTTAATAATACCTAATTCATATAGTGCTATAGTGCTTTTTTTTTTTGAGACAGAATCTTGCTCTTTTGCCTGGGCTAGAGTGCTGTGGCCGTAGCCTAGCTCACAGCAACCTCAAACGCCTGGGCTCAAGTGATCCTCCTACCTCAGTCATCCAAGAAGCTGGGACTATAGGTGAACATCACGATGCCTGGTTAATTTTTTTCTATTTCTTTTTTAGTAGAGACGGGGTCTCTCTTGCTGAGGCTATTCTCTAACTTCTGTCCTCAAGTGATCCTCCCACCTCGGCCTCCCAGAGTGCTAAGAGTGCTAGGATTACAGAACCACGCCTGGCCCCATTTAGTACTTTTCAATTCACTAATTTTTTTTTTTTTTTTTTTTTTGAGACAGTCTTGCTCTGTTGCCCCGGATAGAGTACAGTGATGTCATCACAGCTCACTGTAACCTCAAACTCTTGGGCTCAGGCGATCCTCTTGCTTCAGCCTCCCTAGTAACTGGGACTACATGCACATGTCACCATGCTCGGGTAATTTTTCTACTTTTAGTAGAGACAGGGTCTCACTCTTGCTCAGGCTGGTCTTAAACCCCTGAACTCAAGCAATCCTCCTGCCTCAGCCTCCCAGAGTGCTAGGATTACAGGTGTGAGCCATGGCCCCCAACCCACAGAATTTTATATAATCCCTTGTTTTACTTAATCCAACCAAAGACCCACAAAATACCCCTTTTATAGATGATCCAGAGGCTTAGAGAGGTCAAATGACCTGCTTCAAGTTATATAATTTGCAAGAGGCATGTCTGGCACTTACGCCACGTCTCTTGATTCAAAGTCATGGTCCCCTATTTCACTGTGACATGACTGCCTATGATTTAGTCCATTTCCTTTGTTTTGCATATAGGGAAACTAATATCCCTCTAGAAAGGAATATTAGTCCTATAATAGGGTGGTTGGATTTTTCCTCGATTTTAGATACTACCACCATTCTGCCAAGTGCCATGTTCCCCTCTTCAAAAATTCCTCTTGGCCAGGCATGGGGGCTCACTCCTGTTATCACAGCACTGGAAGGCTGAGGCAAAAGAATCACTGGAGCCCAGCAATTTGAAGTTGCGGTGAGCTACAGTGATGCCACCACGCTCGAGCTGAGGCAACAGAGTGAGACTGTCTCCAATGCAGCCTAGCAAAAATAATTCCTCCAAAGCAAAAAAAATAGAATTCCTCTTAAAGGTAGATTAATATACCTCTCCTTTTGTTTCAAAATAGTCCAGAGGGGAATAGGTTATGGGTTAGATAAAGGTGAAACAAAAATGGCCGTGTGGTTTTTTTTGTTTTTGTTTTTTTTGAGACAGCGTCTCACTCTGTTGCCCTGGCTAGAGTGCCATGGCATCAGCCTAGCTCAAACTCCTAGGCTCAAGCAATCCTACTGCCTCAGCCTCCCAATTAACTGAGACTATAGGCATGTGCCACCATGCCCAGCTAATTTTTTCCATATATTTTTAGTTGTCCAGCTAATTTTCTTTCTATTTCTTTTTTGTTGTTGTTGTTGTTTTTAGTAGAGATGGAGTCTTGCTCTTGCTCAGGCTAGTCTTGAACTCCTGAGCTCAAAAGATCCGGCCGCCTCAGCCTCCCAGAGTGCTAGGATTATAGGTGTGAGCCACCATGCCTGGCCCACACACCTAATTTAAAATTTTTTAGTGGTTAGGTTAAAAATTAAAAGAATTGTAAGCTATTGTTTCTTTTCTTTTTTTTGAGACAAAAATCTCACTTCGTTGTCCGGGCTAGAGTGCCGTGGTGTCAGCCTAGCTCACAGCAACCTCAAACTCCTAGGCTCAAGCGATCCTTCTGCCTCAGCCTCCCAAGTAGCTGGGACTACAGTCATGTGCCACCATACCCGGCTATTTTTTTATATATATATATATATTTTTAGTTGGCCAATTAATTTTTTTCTATTTTTTTAGTAGAGACGGGGTCTTGCTCCTGCTCAGGCTGGTCTCGAACTCGTGACCTCAAGCGATCGTGCCACCTCGGCCTCCCAGAGTGCTAGGATTACAGGCGTGAGCCACCATCCCTGGCCTGGCCTACTTCTTTGTCCAAGTGTTTTATAGTATGGGCATATTCCCCTTGCCATTTTCTAATGTACCTTTTTTTTTTTTTTTGAGACAGAGTCTTGCTCTGTTGCCCTGGCTACTAGAGTGCAGTGGCGTCAGCCTAGCTCACTGCAACTTTCCAACTCCTGGGCTCAAGCGATCCTTCTGCCTCGGCCTCTAGAGTAGCTAGGACTACAGGCATGTGCCACCACACCTGGCTAATTTTTCTATTTTTAGTAGAGATGGGGTCTCCCTCTTGCTCAGGCTGGTTTTGAACTCCTGATCTCAAGCGATCCTCCTGCCTCAGCCTCCCAGAGTGCTAGGATTACAGGTGTGAGATACCATGCCCATCCTTCTAATGTACTTTTAATTGTTCTGTCATCTCTTTGGTATATCTACTTTCTTGTCACTTATCTACTTCTAACTTTCTTAGCTAACAAGAGAATTTATTTATTTACTGGAAAACAAATTCTCATTTCCTCTAGATTTTAGAACACTCCAAAGTATCATTTGTAAAGATCTGAACAGGATGATCCTTTCACTAGGGGATAACTAATTCTCTCTCCCACTTACAGAGCTGTTTGGACCAGGAGTCAGCAAACTTTTACTATAAAGGGAAGATAGTAAATATGTTAAGCTTTAAGTCCAAGAGGCAAATTGGGGATGTTATGTAGGTAGTTGTGTAATGAGAAAAAAATTTCTATAATTTTTAATTGATTAAATTTAAAAATATATTAATAGAGTACAACATTTTTGTAATCCAGGTATGCTAATGAGAAGAATGATTTCTTTTGTTTGGAATAACATTCTGTTTAATTGTGGTTCAAAGTTAGTGTTCCCTCTCAAGTGCTGAGCTATTAATGTTGATCTGTAATGAAATTTTACATATTTCATCTTTGACAATGTCTTTCACCTAGATAGTGCTGCCAATACTTATATCAGTACATGAGCATGTGACTTTAATTGAGCATATTCATTGTTGGAATGCATTTATAGAATTCTATTAGATCCTTCTTTTTTTTTTTGAGACAGAGTCTTGCTTTGTTGCCCAAGCTAGAGTGAGTGCCGTGGCGTCAGCCTAGCTCACAGCAACCTCAAACTCCTGGGCTCAAGCAATCCTTCTGCCTCAGCCTCCCAAGTAGCTGGGACTACAGGCATGTGCCACCATGCCCGGCTAATTTTTTCTATATATATTAGTTGGCCAATTAATTTCTTTCTATTTATAGTAGAGATGGGGTCTCGCTCTTACACAGGCTGGTTTCGAACTTCTGACCTCGAGCAATCCACCCGCCTCAGCCTCCCAGAGTGCTAGGATTACAGGCGTGAGTCACCACGCCCGGCCTTAGATTCTTCTTTTTATATTTGCCTTTTAGCATGTTGTTGTAGATTAATTACCTTCAGCTGAAGGTGATGTGGAAGTTACTCAATTGCACAAATAAATGGATTTTGAAATATGGAAATTGACATTGCATTTGGCATAAATATCTTTTTTTCTTTTTTTTATTCTTTTTTTCTTTTATTATTATTTTTTAAATTTATTTTCTCATTCTTAATTCTTTTAAGCTGCAGAGGTATGGCATAAAGATCTTAAAAATGCCTCTGCAACTGTAGTTTAAGCTGAGAAAATATATCTGCTGCAAATTTGTGTGGGAGTGAAGATCATACTTCGTGTTTTAACTTTTGTTCTTAAACTCCTGACCTTGAGTGATCCTCCCGCCTCGGCCTCCCAGAGTGGTAGGATTACAGGCGTGAGCCACCGTGCCCGGCCTTTGTTTTAACTTTTGATAGCACACAAAAGTGTCTAAAGCAGCTTAACAGTACTTGTGTCAAAACAATGTTAGTTACTGAAATGACTTTGCTTCAGTATACATTTTGCATGTAAGTACTGTTTTGCCTTGTAATTTTAGGTTGAATTTATTAAGAAGTATTATCAAGTCTGTAGCAAAAGCTAATGTTCAAAACCATTAGTTATTCATTAATAATGGTTTAGAACCATTCTTCTCTATTATGAAAAATTTAAATCTTGGCCCTGAGCTAAAAAAACTCAAGTAAACCTTACCACTGCTAAGTCATTGAGGCTGTGTGGTAGGAGAAATCAGGATATTCAGCTTCTATTTCTGGCAGAGTCACAGACCATATGATGATTAAATATGAGCTCAAATGAAGTTTACTATTGATACTTCTAGTATAATAACACGTTAGATTGAGATAATCTACAGATTAGTTCCAGATGAATAATATTATGTAATGAATAACCATAAGCTGTAAACACCTTGCATTTTCTAAAGCTTTATAAATTTGTTCAACTAAGCCTTTTTCTGTTTCATACGTTCTTACCATTGTCAATTGTGATACATCTTAGCAGATTCCACTTCAGATTGTATTGAGTTATTATTTTCTCAACTTCATTTAAAATATTCTTGCCCATAGTTGTTCTATGCAGACTAGTCAGAGAGGCTTACTTATTCATAATCAAGGTAAATCACTTAAAATTATTTTATCTTATTTTTTTATTTTTACTTATTTATTTATTTTTGAGACAGAGTCTCACTCTGTTGCCCGGACTAGAGTGCCATGGCGTCAGCCTAGCTCACAGCATCCTCAAACTCCTGGGTTGAAGTGATCCTCCTGCCTCAGCCTCCCAAGTAGCTGGGACTACAGGCATGCGCCACCATGCCCGGCTAATTTTTTCTCTATGTATTTTTAGTTGGCCAATTAATTTCTTTCTATTTTTAGTAGAGATGGGATCTTGCTTTTGCTCAGGCTGGTTTTGAACTCCTGACTTTGAGCAATCCACACCCCCGGCTTCCCAGAATGCTAGGATTACAGGCGTGAGCCACCGCGCCCGGCCTATTCATTTATTTTTTTGAGACAGAGACTCACTCTCTTGCCTAGGTTAGAGTGCTGTGGCATCAGCCTAGCTCACAGCAACCTCAAACTCCTGGACTCATGTGATCATACTGTCCCAGCCTCCCGGGTAGCTGGGACTACAGGCACGTGCCACCATGCCTGGCCAATTTATATATATATATATATATATATATATATTTTTTTTTTTTTAGTTGGCAAATTAATTTCTTTCTATTTATAGTAGAGACAGGGTCTTGCTCTTGCTCAGGCTGGTCTCAAGCAATCCTGCCACTTTGGCCTACCAGAGTGCTAGGATTACAGGCATGAGCCACTGCGCCCAACCTATTTATCTTGTGTTTTAACTGACTATTGATAGTGCTCCCAATGTTCTCAAGTCTTGGAGCAACTGTTCTCATTGAAAAACTAGTAGTCTAAAACAAGTTTATTTTCTCTGGACACATTTCTTCAGCTACTACAATCAAACACAATTAACTCACCACCAGTAAGCAGCTTGCTTTCTTTGACTACCAAATAAGCTGCTTGGAAACTTAGCTTTGCAGCTTCATTTTCTTTTTATTTTTTTGAGACAGAGTCTCACTCTGTTGCCCGGGCTAGAGTGCCATGGCATCAGCCTAGCTCACAGCAACCTCAAACTCCTGGGCTCAAGTGATCCTCCTGCCTCAGCCTCCTGAGTAGCTGGGACTACAGGCATGCGCCATCATGCCTGGCTAATTATTTCTATATATTTTTAGTTGGCCAATTAATGTCTTTCTATTTTTAGTAGAGATGGGTGTCTCACTCTTGCTCAGGCTGGTTTCGAACTCCTGACCTTGAGCAATTACAGGCGTGAGCCACCGCGCCTCACTTTGACACTTCTTTATTTATTTATTTTTTTAATTGTAAAGGTACCTCCTTGGTCTTTCAAATGCATGTTTTGGCTTGTGATTATCTTTCAAATTGTTTTTTTTTTTAAGAGCATTTTTTTGTGAAATCATGGATAAGTCAAAAATTCATGTTATTATTGAATATGAGTTCCATTGTGGAACCAATGCAGCGCAGACACTTTGAAATATAAACAAAGCATTTGGGAAGGATGTGGCTAATGCATGACAGTACATTGGTGGTTTGAGAAGTTCCATTATGGTGATTTTAATCTTGAAAATGAGCCACATGGGCGACCCAAAACCAAGGTAGATGATGATGACCTGAAAACTGCAGTGGAAGCGAATCCATCTCAACCTATGTGTGAATTAGCAGCAAGATTTGACATCACTATTCCAACAATATTGGACCATTTGAAACAAATGGGCAAGGTAAAGAAGTTGGATAGATGGGTTCTGCATGAATTAAACGAGCATTAGAAGAGAAATTGTCCTGAAGCTTGCCTTTTTTTGCTGTCACAACATAAAGGTGAACCATTTCTACACTGTATTGTTATATGTGATGAAAAATGGAATTTTTTTGACAACCACAAGTGTTTGGCACAATGGTGGCATAAAGATGAAGTGCTGTAACACAGTCCAAAACCAAATATTCATCAAAAAAAGCTAATGATGTCTGTGTGATGGTCTAGTGCTAGCATTATCCACTACAGCTTCATGAAACCTGGTCAATGGATTACAGCGGATGTCTACTGCAACCAGCTGGGCAAAATGATGCAGACGCTTGTGATTAAGCAGCCAAGATTGGTCAATAGAGACAGTCCAACCCTCTTGCAAGACAACGCTCAACCACATGTCACACAAACAACGCTGGTCAAACTACAGAATCTGGACTTGGAAACTCTGTCATCCACTGTATTCACCAGACCTTGCACCAACTGACTACCACTTCTTCCAGGCTTTGGACTACTTCTTGCAAGGAAAAATATTCAATTCTCGACAAGCTTTTCACACTTTCATTGCCACTCACTCTCCAGGCTTCTTCATTGCTGGCATACACAAGCTACCGTTAAGATGGCAAAACTGTGTCAATAGTTTAGGTGCATACTGTGATTAATTTGATTGCTTCTTGTTTGAGATATACTAAACTTTCAATTTGAAATCGGACATTTCAGATTTAATGACCTAATAAATCCTGTCTCACCAGGTGTTCTGGAGCCCGCCCCTGCCTCCTACTCTGTCCTGCCACTCTAGTTTGGGCCTCTCTTCAATTCTTGCCTGGACCATGACAAAAGTCTTTTCTTTAGCATGTTCCCATCTTGTCCTCACCTATGTAAGGATGATTGTTTTTTCCGAAATTTACTTATTGGTTTGCTTTTCCACAAAATCGGGACCATACCATATAATCAGCTTTATGTCTGTTCTTTTCCCATGTTAATCTTACAAGCACTATCCTATATGCTATTTGAAAACTTTTTATAGCTGCAGCTGTCTATGAGTGGACCATAGTTTACTCCATCATCTTCCTAGTCAGGTTGTTTCTAGGTGCTTCTTTTGTTTTTCTTTTATAAATAATGCCGTGATGCATCTTTTTTTTTTTTTTTTTTGAGACAGAGTCTCACTTTATTGCCCAGGCTAGAGTGAGTGCCGTGGCATCAGCCTAGCTCACAGCAACCTCAAACTCCTGGGCTCAAGCAATCCTACTGCCTCAGCCTCCCAAGTAGCTGGGACTACAGGCATGTGCCACCATGCCCGGCTAATTTTTTTCTATATATATTAGTTGGCCAATTAATTTGTTTCTATTTATAGTAGAGATGGGGTCTCGCTCTTGCTCAGGCTGGTTTCGAACTCCTGAGCTCAAACGATCCGCCCACCTCGGCCTCCCAGAGAGCTAGGATTACAGGCGTGAGCCACCGCGCCCGGCCTGCCGTGATGCATCTTTA